>JAOXJP010285267.1:0-19200 GCA_025762735.1 Platanus orientalis | reverse complement strand
CATCAATCTAGAGCAAGGCTCTCATGGTTTTCCAATAAAGAAACATTCAAATAGTAGAATTCACCATCAAATAATAAAGATCTACAAGAAACAAATGAGAAATTGACATTAGTTTGCACTAGTACTTACAATCCTTCACTTTTGTTTCCAATTTTCCTTAATTTAACCTTCCTTTAATCCTTAATCTTTACAAAATCTTTATAAATTCAATGAGGAGACATAGTAGAACAAGAATCTAGTGTCACAGCCTTCAAATTCAATTTAACGTAGCCTAGATCTAAGGAAATCAAGTTTACCTTAGCTTGGGAGAGGTAAATCCTCTCTTGTCCCTATTCTCTCTTATCTCCCCTTCTAAGGTGTATTCTAATCTATTTTAGGCCAAAATAAGGTAATATCCCCATCATTGTACAAAAATACCCTCATAGGAAAAGATTTTTTTTTTTCTGAATGGGTGATTAGTGACCAATCATGGGAATCCACAACCGATTGCAACCCCCTACCATGATCCATCACGGATTTAAGAGACCGATCACGACCCCCACCATGACCCATCGCAGATTTAGGTGACTGATCGCATTGCACAACCCAAAACTTCAAGGTTCTAGAAATGACTCGTGACCCATCCCAAATATAGGTGACCCCTTGCGGTACCCATAATGACCCATTCTAGAATCTTGGGACCCCTTGTTCCCATACTGACTTTTCCAGTTTTTACCCCTTGAAGAAAAACAGTCATAACTTTCTCTAGAAAACTCCAATTTGCGCACCGTGAAGTGACCTCAATTATGCATTTGGGAAAACTTTTGAACTTGAACAATTTGTGGTCCAACTTAGGTTTTACACTTCTAAATTGACCTAAATGGTTACTAAGCCACTCTATGGTTTGTCTAAACAATGACTATTTTACCTTTATAGGGTAAAATTATAGTTTTTCCCTTTAAGTGCAACATGGGGTATTACAAAAGGAGAAAGGGAGAATTGGGAAAGAAAGAGAGGAGAAGTGTTCTAAGATTAGGAAAGATCCATAATTCTTAAACCTATGATTGATGAGTTAGAATTTGGAAGATTTGATACTGGATTCATGTTCTATGATGATTTCTAATATGATCTATAGAAAATTTACAGAGAAAGAGGAATGAGGCAAGTTAAGATAAGAAGATTTCTTAAGAGAAGCTTAGATTGTAAGTAATTATTCTTTCTATACATAATGTGAAGTGTCTTCTTCTTAAAATTTTCTATTCATGTGACCTTGTGTATAAATCCTTTGCAAATTTTAGGAATCCTTGTTTGAACCATTGAATCTTATGTAATCTTTGGATATAAACCTACTTAGTAAGTAATTTTACTTACTACGGCTACTAGGTTGTATTTCCTTTTTGAAATTCTTAGTGTGTGACTTTGTGATTGTATCCTTTGAAAAATCATGAGAATCCTTTATCTAAGCTATTGAACCTTGTTTGATCTTGAGATTTAAGCTTACTTAAGAAATGATCATGCTTTCTATACTTAATATGGTTGGTTTTCTCTTTGGAACTCTTAGATTTTGTGTCCTTGTGTTTAAATTTTTTGCAATCTCTGGAACTATTTTCTTTAAAGCCATTGAACTATGCCTGATCCTTGTTGTATTTCCTTCACTAAAATCCTTTAGACCATGTGAAACTTGATTGTTCTCACGTGAATCCTTTGAAAATCTTTGTGAAATGGTGAATCTTTCATGATCGATCCTATTGATGACCAATTTTGTAGATAATCTTGCTTTGCCCTTTTATTTTGAACACTAGACATAATAATTTGTTTGATCTCTACACTTAGACACATTGGAAAGCTATTGAATTTTTAACATTCTATAAAATGATATTGAACTTATTGACTCCATTGAATTCTACATTCCTTATGAGATCATAAGAACCATGTGGACCATTAAATCTTATTACATGTTTTGAATCATCGAATTTGCATGAAATCTCAATGAATTATCGTGAATTTGGCCTTATGAACATTGAATTATGTACTAACATCGAATCTAAGTGAACTCATATATTTGACCTTATTATCTACCATTGAATTGATTAAGATCAAGTGACAAGTGTGATCCATTTGAATCATGACAATCATATACCTAGGTTTCTCTATAGTATTGTTCCGATTTTGAAATCAAGTGATCCTTTAATATTCATTTATGCGAATCTTATCAAACTTTGAACCATTTACTCCTTTGGGCCTAGTCGTAGGGTTAAGTGTGACCATTGACTTTCTTTGGCCCACTCACAAAGCTATGTGAGTGAGTGTTTCAGATCATACTCTTTGATTTCATAGGATTTAAGCCTCCATCTGGGGATTATCAAGAGATTCGGGCATTGCCCATAGGGTTACAACAAGGGATTTAGCTCTACTCTTTAGGAATATCAAGATACTTGGACTCTACCCATGGGGTTTTACTAAAGCATAGAGACACTTTGTATGGACATTGTTTAGACCTTGGCCTCTGGTCAAGGATACATGTTTTTGACTTTGGACCCTTTAGGTAATAGGACTTTGGACTCATTGCACTCTGACTTCTATATTGAACTCCCTTCTTTGGGCTTTGACTTTTCTCATTGAACTCTCCATTTGAAATTCAAATAGCGATGTCAATATATCCTTTATCTGAAGTTAAGACTTTGTATTGGACCCTTTAATTTAATTATGCCTCATTGATATTGACTATTATATGTAGACTCTAGCATTGATTGTGCTCAATATTAGACCTTCGACTTTAGTTTGATATCTATCTATTATACAGTTTTGTACTAGCACGATATTATTGTTGTTCTAACTCTCTTTAGTCTTGTATCCACTTTTGGACATGTTAGTACTTAAAACAATACTTCTTACCTCATATTATCTATAGTCAGTATGATTGCTTATAGGTTGGGACTAACATAACGGTTATGTTTTTCAGGCTAACATTAGCCACAGGTTACACCTTTGGAGCTTTATATTGAAGATCTTATGTCATTTTTGTAATTTTGTCATTTTTGTAATTTGAGTTTTGGACAATCATTGGACCCCTTTGTTTAGACTAAGGTTACTCTTTGAGAGACTTATGTAATTTCTCTTTGGTTTATGTTTCAGATGAAAGGGCACTCCATTATGCAGTTTGTTTGGATGTTTGGATACATTATCATACTTTAGAGATTTATGATATCTTTTTCGCTACACTTCTACTGACATGATCATATTATGTGATTTATCCGATGCTACCTATTGAACTATTGGGGATTAATAAATGTTAACCTCTTATGCTACCATTATACTTAGAATGTGGATTATAAGATAAGTGAACTATGTAATTAAAGGAAATAAACCATAAGATCATGTGGAACCGAATGGTTTATTGGATTATGGAATTTGGATCGAATAAATTTAACGATCTGAATATGAGGCTCATATGGATCCTATCCAAGTCCGGGTTCGGGAGTGTTTCAGTGTGGACTCTATAACAGTAAACATGTGTTTGTAGGTTCAAAGATGCAAGAGAAAACATGGGCAATCTCCATAAATGTGTGATCATGGAAGACATTGCATTAACTAATCAGAAAACTCTTTAAAAAGAGGAAGATGGTGAAGGAAAAAGGAACCTCTTTCAAAACATCAACAACAATAATGTCTCCAACAATTGAAGTCATCATCTTATCAAGTTATCTAGTGAACATTACCCTTGGAGGCTCTATCCAAGAATGCTTAAAAGAACGAGTGCCATTGTAGATTTACAAACGGTTAAGAGCATGCTTGTTTATTTGTAGTACAATCTAATGAATTTGGCTTGATGCAAAAGGTTCTATGTTCAAGCTTTTATCTGCACCAGCTTCTAGACATGACTTTGATTGTCCCTTTCTTATGTTTGAAATGTTGTATAGTGTTTCCGTAGACATGCTTTGACATATTCTCATTAAATAAGTTATTTTTTGATCTTTTCCTTAAAATTTCAATACCCAGTTTGGTTCTTGGGGATTTTGTCTGCCCCCTTAATGAACGTCTATGGTCCACCTACAACCAGCAACAGACATGTCGCATAAGAAAAGTGAACACCAAAAAATGTAAATCATTTTTTCAATGCTATGTGTTCGCCGCTGGTTGCGGGCGGACCATAGGTGTTCGTTAAGGGGACAAACCAAATCCGCAGCACAAGTTGGTGTATCCACTAGTCCCTTAGGATTTGGTATTCCCCCTTAACGAACACCTAAGATCCGCTCATATGCAGGGGTGGACACATGGTGCCAAAAAGTGAAAATCACCCCCAAAATGTAAATCACTTTTTCGATGCCATGTGTCCGTCCCTGCATATGGGCAGGCCTTGGGCATTCATTAAGGGGCACATCAAATCCGTGCCACCATCTTATTGTATTCTTGCTCAGCATTTGATCAGTTGTAACAGTTTTTCTGTAGTTTTTTGTTGCATGAAAAAACAAAACAAATGTTCTGTGACTAAAAAAGTGAAGGTACATCCTGGACAGAACATCTGGACTCAATTCAAAAATACATCATGTGTCAATATGTAGCACACCTACATAAGTTTTTTCATCACAAACAATCATTCTCCATTAAAAAAATAGGAAAAGGATCTCTCACACCCAATTTTCGTGCCCCCTCCTTGTCCCAGTATACAAAGGGAAGGGTGCATAAGTTAAAAGTGTAAAAACAGTTTTCAAATAATAATAATAAAAAAAGGTATTGATAAGAACAGGGTGTATAGGGTTAAAAAAGTAAAAAAATATGTTCAAATGAACATTTTCTCCTTATTTAAAAGAGGCACCAAAGTAAAAAAAAAAAAACTATCACGTGTCAGCCTGTGTTGTGGGGACAAACAGATTTGGGTGTCTTGTCTAGAATTTGGTGTCCAAGACACAAGGGGATGTCTGGGTGGGATTTGGTGTGCCCCCCTAAAGCACCCCTAACGTCTCCCCACATAAGGGAGGATACACCACGTCAAAAAGTGATTTACACTTTTTAGGAGGGGTGTAAATCCTCAGGATTTGGTGCCCCCTTCTAAACTGCTCCTTGCATGTAGGGGCATATATCACATCAAAAAATGATTTACACCCTCCCCCAAAAAGTGTAAATCGCTTTTCAAAGTGAAGTGCCCCCATCTACATGCAGGGGGCAGGTTAGGGGCAGTTTAGGAGGGGACACTAAATCCCAGCCGGGTGTACAACCCTTTTCAATGTTATGTGTCCTCCCCCGCCCGCAATTTAGAGGGGGGGGGGCACACCAAATCCCGAGGCAGGATGTCATATGGAATAAAATGGGCTGGAATTTGAAATTTCATCTAACTCCCACCCATTTTATTCATAAGACGTCCTCTGGTGTCCTGGACATAACACTTATTTCGCTAAACCCCATATTAAGAGACAAGAACCCATCCTTTTCTACGTCCCTCTCTCTATATCTCATTCATCCTTTTCAACTTATTTTTGCCTCCTCTTTTTTTTTTTTTTTTTTTTTAATATGAAATTTATGAGCCGGGATTAGGTAGGACAACTTAGAGAGTGTCTAAACTAAAAATGACACTATGACTGACACATCAGCACCCAAAAGTGACATACACTTTTTGGGGAGATGCTTTTCACTTTTTGGCACTGATGTGTCTGCCCTAATGTCATTTTTACTTTAGACACCCTCTAAGTTGTCTTACCCAATCTGGTGGGGAAATTTATGGTTAAAGGAGGCCCCCGTTTTCTTTTTTTGTTTATTTATTAAAGATTAATTAAACTTTTGCCAGGGGACTATACCCATGAGTTCTTAATAAACAAAAGAAGAAAAATTGTCTGTGTTGACATAGTCTGGCCTATGTAGGCGAGCCATTGATTGACACAAGATGTGTTTTTGAATTTGGTGTCTTTTTTTTTTAACACCTGAACGCTTTTTGGAACCCCAAACACAATATGCCAGTTTATAATTCACCATGACATTTTGTCATCACACAGAACATTTTCTTCTTAAACAAAATTATTGAACTAAGGGATAGATATTAGAATTCAGCAACCATGATTTCAGAAATTCTTTTAATATCTGCCTCATTCAACCTGATAGAGAAAAGCAATACCACAGTTCCATAGATAGTTGTTATACAAGAAATAAAGGAAAATCAAATCAACTTCTTGACTGCAAGCGAAATAGATCAGGGGAAACTTACCATCGTCACCAAAATCAACCAATCCCTGGTTAATTAGGGCTTCAAATGTTGTCTTTTAACAGTTGCACCTATCGGTGTGATGACCCAAATCATAGTAGTTGGCAAAAACAACCTTTGGGTCAATATCATCGGATACAGAGTTGGAAACCATCTTGGCTCAATAGATGTGACAAATCAGCATTTGATAAGTGATTTGAACAATAGATCCTGCATGGGAAGTGTTGGAGAGAATTCCTATTCTTCTGGTTGAACCGGATTTAACCATTATGACTCGACGATTTTGAATTTGGTCGTTGTCTCACTTAAGAGGATTTTAGCATTAAATGAGAAGAGACAAAAAAAAAAAAATAATAATAATAATCATATTATAATTACTGTTAAAGACAAATACAATGATTTCGCACACTTACCCTTCTTGTTTGTCATTCACATTCCTTGATATGACAGAACTTGATCAATAATTGGAGAGTTTGAAATCTAATTCAAATTAATTGTGTTAGCATTTAATGCTACTTCTAATTTACTTTACGCCTACTCCTATATAAATGAAAAGACTGTTGCGTATATGATTGTGTTGTCTTCTCTTTGTCCTTTCTGTTGTTTATATCAGTTACTTAATGGCTTAGGATGTTCATGGTCATGTTGACAAAGAAGTCGTATCGAGATCTTCGCTAGCCACTATTGCACGTAATCCATTATGATTCATTTCCTTCTTTGTTGGCTCTGTTAGTTATCTTTCAAGCGTCGATCATTATGGTTCTTTTCACCTTCTTATGTTACATCACTCTTTCTTTCTTGAGGAACCCTTAGCTACGTGACCTCCAAGTAGTGGTCAATTTCAAAAAAATAGGGTAAACAAATGCCCCCCGCACGTCTGGCTTATATCCTTAGCCAGACATGTGTTATATCAAACTGATGAAGTCACTTAGGTTTTTTGTTTTAAAACCCTTAATTTCCCTCTTTTTCCTTCTTGCTTGATTACAATCTTCTTCTAGGCAGCCTTTCATGTTTCTTACTTTTTTGCATCATTGCGACCATGGTTCGGGTTAAGCAAGTCGCATCTACCTCTAATGAGGGTGAAGATTCCCCCCTAGTTCCTTCTAGACGTACTACCCAAAAGGTAGTGGTCTAGAAAACCCTAGTCTTGGATACTTATGAAATTTGCCAACAGAGCACAGACCATGACAATCTATAATCTTCTATCCTTATTTTTATTTGAGAACCAGAGTTTTCTTTAGTTTTTTCCCCTACTTTGCCAGAGTTGGCGTTAGGTCTGTCATTCCTTAATGAAGCTCATTTTTCCATGCTTGATGTCTTCCTGGATAACTCTGATGGAGCTACCCCTCTTTTTCAACTAGTGAAACCCATCGACTGGGGTGATTGGTCCGAGAAAATTAACATTGGGTCATGGTACCGAGATGATGCAACCTGGGTGAAATGGGTCAATAGGATGCATGCTAACAATAGCATGTCTTCTAAGTGGAAGGTGCTTGGTATTGGAGAGGGTATTTTAGCTTTTCAGAGTGAGATGTCGTTCAACCAACCCCTAATGGCTGCCTTCCTTCTTTTTTGGTCCCCTGTGTCTAATGTCTTTCACTTCGGAGGGCCCAATGATGGTTACACTCACTAATGTATATCACTTCTTGAATCTTCCAACCAATGGCGAATTTCTTCATTATAGCTTTTCTGACCCTGCGTGGGATAATTTTGTTTTGTGGTTCAGATAGGTCCCAACTTGCCTATTTGAACTTCATCTTACAACAAATGGGCCGTGGCACTAATTCGATCACCTTCCAAGAGAAATCACCTTTTTATTTGTATTAGATTTGTAAGTTCCTGGTATGTAACTCGTCAAAATGAGTTATCCAAGGCTTTGCCCATATTGTCGTGACCTTGGCCAAAGGTAGGAGATTATCCCTTTCCTCTTTTGTTTTGGCCATTTTGTATTGATGTCTTTTTAATCTTACATGGATTCATTTTACTATGTCTGACCATGGTCCTTTGTGAATCTTGCAGCTTTGGATTTATGCTTATTTTCCTTCTCTTACCCCTTCTCTCCCTATTTAAACTTCTATACAACCTACATTTTACGCTAAATCTTTCCTTGAAGCACAATATTGAGATAATCCTTCTCCTACCTTTACTAGATGTATTACCGAGGTCCTTAATCCACAAAAGACTCAAACAGCTCTTGAGTTTATTCCCTTTCATTACTAAGACTATGGTTTCGAAGAATGCCGCGCTTGGTCTCCTCTTCTACTCTCTTCAATTCAGCGGGCTCACCAAATGTGGGTAGCTTGTCTCCTAGTTAGCTCTTTACCCATTTTTATAAGTAAACATTCTTCAATTGAGCCTTACTCACTCAACATGGTGGCTCAACAATTTAGCCTTGTTCAACTCATTCCAACTCCTTATTGGACAATGCATTCTCCTTAACATACTTAGCGCTTTGTCTCTTCTAGAGGGTTTCGAGAGTTATTAACCCAAGTCTAAACAAGCCATCGAAGAGTTTATCTATCTCCAATTTTTCCTCGAACCTTAGTCAACTACTTCCTTTCAGTTTGACTTACATTGCTAGTGTTAAAGAATTCTTGGATTGGATTCCAAATCGACATAGCCCTCCTTTCAAAATAGTCTATGCAAATCGAGTTAGGGGTCGAGTCAACACCACTCACTATTATTCCAATAGCACCTTTAAGCATGTCATCACCTAAACCTATTATTGGGAGGTCTTCCAAAGTGCCAATTGAAGAATCTAGTAAATCATTTCATATCGAAGGTTAACTTGTTCTTCGAAGCTTAGTTGAGTGTCATAAAGCAGTTATTACCGCATTGGGAGTAGGTCATGAATTTGAGGAATCTCTTGAGGATGCTACTGCTAACCTCATAAGGAGAAAACAACAGAAGGTAGTGGTGTCTGATTCTGAAGAAGAGGATGCATATGAAGTTTTTCAGGAATTGGAGAAATAAGAAGCAAAAGTTCAAAAGAGACAGTGATAAATTCAAGAATTAGCCAATCAGAGGATGCTAAAAAAAGCAAGAAAGAGATTAGAGGAAGAAAATACGAAGACCGAACAAGAAAGGGCTTTTGAACCGAGGAATAAAGAAAAAAATGAAGGAAAAGTAGAAAGAGAAGGAGAAGAATTACTCGATTCAGAGAGCAAGAGAGAAGAAAGAGCATGACAAGCTAGAATTAGCCAAGAAAGGAAGAAAGAAAGAGAGGAAGAACAAGGGACCTCTGGGGTGAGGAAAATGAAAGAAGAGAATGTAGGTAACGAAAGGGAAATGGAGAAAGACAAGGAGAAAGATAAGGATAAAGAAAAGGAAAAGAACGAGGAGAGAATTAGAAAAGCAAGGGAAATGTGAAGAAGAAAAAGAATTGACTAGCTTCAGAGATCAAAGGGAAGTAGAGGCAATTGTTTTCCTCCTAGTCCTGATGGTTGAACTCGACTCTGAGACAAGGGATGTTCCAATTCAGGAGGTCAATGTGGAGCCTGAAGGTCCTGGTCCTAATCCATGTAGAGACATTTCTGCCTAGACACCATCTCGGTCACTGGCTTTGTTCCTTGACCATAGAAAGGAACAAGATGGAGTGTCCTCCCCTTCTCTTCCAGACTTGGTTGTTGGTCCTAGAGTTCAACAAGATAGGGATTTTTTGTGGCCTAAAAGCATGATTGTCCATGCTCAAGATGTGGTGCATCCTGATTCTAGTGCTTGTCTTAATAAAGCGCTTGTCAATCCAGCCTAATCTATGCTTTAGGGTCAGGATGAGGGAACATATGAACCACCTGTGCCTGAGATTTATCCACTCTCTTCTGAATAGTCGCTTGCATACTCAGGCTTCAATCAATAGGCCTTCTTGTCCTAGTCTGACTTCATCAGCTAGGGTATGTCCCAGACCTTCTTTATATTTGTCTTATACTTCTTTCATTTAACCTTGAATTTGTGATTATATAGGGCTCAAGCGACTCAGGACAGACCAATAAGACAGGGGCTCTAGCTTAACTACTTTTGTAAGCGTAGACATTCATTTCCTCAGTTTAGGGTGGCATTCATTAAGCCACACTATCATTAAGCCAAGTTGTTGATCCACCAATTGATGTTCTCCATGAGGCCTTATCAACCTTACAAACTCTACAGAAGGGTACCGTTGTTGTGTTATTTAATCCCACTTTAAGTGCTTCTTTCAAGACATTTGGGGAAGTATTGTCACAACACTAATCCTATGTCTCTAGATAAGAAAATCAAGCTTCTACTGTTCTTAGCACACTTCAATGAGGCTTCTTCCAATCTTAAGTCCAAATAGGAGAATGAGCAAGCAAGTAGAGAACTCCAATCTCAATTTGAATAGATGATCACAATGCAAGAAATTTTACCTGTGAAGTTGAATCTCAAGTTGGCGATTTTAGTTCCAAATTATGCAGGGCTCATCAGCTTAGGGAAGAGCTTTTAGGGGTCTAAGATGGAATTGAGTTGAGTTATGCCTAACTCGATGGCTTGATGGCCAAGACGTCTGAATGTTGAGTGGAAAACCTTCCCAACATCAGAGCATCCTGGCAAGAGCACCTTGTTGAACTGTCTATCTACAGTTGGGCAGTTGATGATTGGTGGACCACGCTGACTCTTAACTTCCTACAATGATTTATTTTCTATGTTTAAAACTTTGAATGGATAAACTTTTGACTCCATATGGGTAGTTTATACTTCTTTAAATATTTTCCATTAATGGCCCTCATGTGTTCTTCCCCATTTATATCCAAAAGTATGTAAGAGTTGCCATTGAATGTTTCGCTAACTAAGAATGGTCCACACCATGCTGAAGACCATTTACCAAACATAGGATCTTTAGTTCCTATGGTGTCAGCACCAAAATTTTGACTCGAGTCATATGATAACATAAAGACAACGTAACAACATTTAGGCATCAAGACTCTAGGCACCCTTGGCTTAGGAAGAACAAACTTGGACTCTAGGAGGTTAGGTATTCCCAAAGAAGTCTTTCTAGATACTCCAATAGCAATGAACTAGTCAAAACACCTCATTACAGCCCAAAATGCACCATTTCAAGACAAACCTTAATCTCTCATAAGAGTATTAATAGGACTTTGGGGGTCCACTTTCAAGTACCCACTCATGTTTGTAATTTTTCCAACCTCCATAAGCCTTTCATCAGTAAAGCATCATAGGTGAAAAAATTACCATTTTACCCTTTTTCCTCCAAAGGCCCAGAACTCATTGTCTATCATTCAGATCACTGAAATTCCCTCATCTATATAAGCCTTCCAGTCGTGAAGCATCACGACGAAGAACTCTTATTTTCTCGTTTCTTGACTTGTGGACAAAAAATTACCATTCTACCCTTTTTACTTCCAAGAATTCACCCCTCAACCCTCAAAGGATCCCTAAAACCTCCCTCATCTTCAGAATGATACAATTTTAGACACTATGCACCCTTGCCTCTCCCAACTTCAAGAAACTCATCATAGAGTCGACCCTCATCAAGACCAGTAATAGTCAACCCCTCAATCTAAGTTGACCCAAACCTAAAAGTGACCATTGGAAGAGCTTTCAGAGGTTCATCTGACTTCTGAATTTTGAAAGGACAATGGCCATATCTTGCCCCTAATTTTAGCTTCAAATCCTTAGGTATAAGAAAAGGACTTTGATATCTCAAGTCTGGACGAAATCTCAAACCTCCCCCAAAAAAGATCAAAAAGTGGTCTTAATCCTGTTCCACTCATATGGAGCTGGCTTATTCCCCAGTTGTCCGAATCATGATCAGTCAGCACCCATCTCTCTGAAATTGTGAAACCTTCAAAAACCTGTCTAAAGGACATGAGCTTTCATGGAACTTATCTAAGCAGATTCCCTCATTTACTCCAAAAGGAGTAGCAATCCCGTATCAGGGATCGGGTGATCAACTGACTCCCGAGAGCTCACCCAAACTCAGAAATTTAGTCTGTCAGTGGCCACATCCTCATATTTCCAATGCCTTCAAAGTATTAAAATTTAACTAGGTTATGAGATCCCCATACCCCACACCATCACTTTCTGCTCAAGATAGAACAGGTCGCTTTGTCTATATTCGTCACACGAAATTCTCCCAAAGATTCTCTCAAACTCAGAATGGGGCAAAGTTAGGCTCATTTATTCAATCTCTACCTTATCTTCGAAAGACCATTTCACAATATGGTACAATGAAGGAAGTCTGACAATTTCTTTCTCCCAACTTTCAGGCAACTATAGAATCCCGATCTCGACGAATGCCTCCGCTTTGTGATTTCCCAGCCGATTGCCCAAGAATCTGATGATCAGTTTGTTGGTTTCTGTAGTCCTAATATTCCTCAAGCTTTAAAACCTCCAAGCACAGCTCAAAGCAAAGACCCACATAAAACACAGGAGCTGTTCCCGTCAAGAAATCCCCGTGTGACAAAATGGGTATTTTTGGCGCAGTTCTCAACTCGAGTATCGAAATTCAGCATGGTCAAAGGCTGTGGTTCACCTGAATTAAGGGTCATCTTTCATTAGACAATTTATAAGATCACTTTTACCCCCTTGACCATTCAAAATGTCCCGCAATCTTTTTTAGGACAGAAAAACCCCGATTTTACCCCTCCTCCTTATCATAATTTGGTCCCAACTGGCCTGTTACGATTGGATCATCTGAGACTTCAAAACCAAACATTAAGTTTACCTAATTCCAAGCCTGAGAGCTATGGAAATGGGCCATGTAGTGAAGGTATGGAAAATCACAAAATAATCGTTGTACCTTAGTGAGCTAAAACCTTAAGGCATTTAGGCTTATTAATGGAATTAAGGTATTCACACCTTAAGGCTAAATTACCTACCAATGGATGAGCATCTTCTCTAGTGCACCCTTACCCCTAACCCTTAGATCTAGGAGCTGAATTTCACATCCTTAAGGTCCCACTCATGACCCTCTAAATAGTACCTTGATGCCCTACCCTTGATTTTGTAACTAACCTACACCTATCAAATGACATCTAACCTACCTTGTACAACCAATGCATGTAAACTAACCCTCTGTCATCCCCACCCTCCATGTGGCTAGCCCAAGTTAATCCTAACCATCCATATATCCAAAATACTTAGACACTTGTCTAACCCCTTAGCACAAGTGTCACCCATGCATCTCATGCTAAATGTGAGCCCTCCACCTCACTTTTGCTAAACTCATCTCTACCCTCCACCTAGCAACCCTTAGGATCAATTCCAACCATCCATGAAGCATGATTGAGGCTACAAATAGCCCCAATTTCATGATACCTAGGGTTGGTGACCAAAAAACCCTAATTCTAAGAGGAAATGAGGAAAAAGAAGGTGATTTAACAAAGCTTGCATCAACCTTAGGCAATGTAAGCCTAAACCCTAGTCCAATTCATTTCCCCTTACTCTATATATATCTCAATTAGTTGCTGTTATGCTGTTAATTTTATGCTTGAAACCTGTTCTAATTCGGGTTACATAGTAGAGGCTCAATAGCCTCTACTTGCTTCTATTTTTAATTAATTTTTATGTTGAATTTATTGTGATTTTTGTAGAAGGTTGATTGAGCCCAAATTTTACTACGTTAGGCTAGACATATATATCATGTTGTTTATTTAATTTCATAAATTTATGACCTGTGGAAGGCCTCGAGATGGCCCTCCAAGCAAACTTAAAAAACTGGGTCTTTTGAGACCTAGTTTTGCTAAATATTTGTTAATTTTAATTAGAATTTTCTGTGCATGATTTGAAGCTCAACTTTTTATATGTTGGTCATATATATCTCCCCTGTTATCATGTTTAATTTCACATTTTTTACAAAACTTTAACGGCACCAAAATGGAGAAATTTAGCTGTTGGATTTTCTCCTAGTAACTAACGCCTGTTTTTTAAGAGAATTAAAAATAGGCGTCAAAAGAATATATAGGCATTGGGATCTGGGAACCACCCCAGGGAGCCCTGATTATTCTTTTACCTGTCCCAAGGTGAATATACCCTCTGAGAGTTATTCTTGTGCATGAGCACCTCTGTGGGCCCTCATTTCTATCCCAATGCCTGCTTGTTAAAAAGTAGGCGTTGGATGGAAATTCAGGCATTGGAATGACTTTCAAGCGTTAAGCCTGGACTTTAAAAATCACCATTTTTAAAAAAATCCTCTAAGTGTAAGTCACCCCTAGGATTTGTGTCAAGACCTAGGAGAGGTCCCACCCCTCTGGGCCCCACTGTGGTGGCCCAAGAATCCACTTGGCTACGGTTTTAATGCCTAATGTCTGTTTATTTCCTAAATTAAATTCAGGCATTGAACAAATAGGTGTCAGACCAAAAAACGGGCGTTAGGCATGCGACAGATGACTATGAGGCCCACTTTGAGAGATCACATCTCTACAGGGCTTGTACCTAAGGCCTCTAGGGTCATACAGTGTGACCCTAGGAGATATTCCCTTCCTCAAACCACGGATCCCACACTGATGAGACCCACTAAACCGTCCCAAAAAATTGTATAAAGGTGATAATCTAATCAGATTTTCCAACACCTATTTTTCACCATGAATTAAATTCAGGCTTTGGAAAAACAAGCGTTGAGGTGATAAACAGGCGTTAAGCCTATAAACCAGAAAAATTCACCTTTTTCTCTTTTCTCCATTTTTTCTTAGGGATTACATCTAACCTTAAAATGTCAAACAATAAGCCATTTAGAGGGGTTTATCATCCCTCTAAAGACCAAACCCATGAGGGGTCTCCTGTATCTATAATATGACAAAGTTAAAGACAAATCTTGAATAGTTCATAAGCCAATGCCTGTTTATATTTTGAATTAAAATTAGGCGTTGGGAGCACAAATAGGCGTTAGACCTGAGAAAAATTCAGCAAACCTCTAACTCAAATTAAACAAGGTGTAGACATTTTGATTCACACTTAATAAGGCATGAAAGTAAACATAGGATTAAAACTCATATGAATGGGAGAAGCTGCCCTAAAAAGGCAGGTATTTGGGGTGCCTAACACCTTCCCCATGTGCAACCAAACAACTTACCCTAAGTCTCAAGAACTCAGACCAGTACTAGGAGTTAAACCCCTAGACCTTTAGGTCTAGACTTCTCATCTTCACCTAAAGAGGAGAACCGATGCCCAACTTCATCGGTTAACCCCGAGTTGATGCTGACTCCTAGAAAAGCATAACCTTCCCATAAGAGGGTTAGAGACCTTTCATGCACTGTCATCACTCGGTGAAGAAGTGGGCCCCAGAGTCCACGGGCAGGCTACAAAAGGAGGAAAAACCCCCTAGGTCCCAAACGACTGATGTCCACAATCCCTAATCAGCCCGAGTTTATATTTAAGAAAATACAAAGTTTTCATAAGATTATCTTTACCATGCAAGTAGAAAGATTATTGTAGAGATCATCAAGAAACACATATTTAAGGAAATACAGAGTTTTTCTAAGATTATTATAAAACTAGGTTTAATGCCTTCCACTAATTCAATTATAAACTCAATTTCCTTGTTTGGAGATAAACCATGAAGATCATCAGGAAACACTTAATTTCCCAGCTTGTCTCCAAACAGGGAAATTGAGTTTGTAATTGAATTAGTGGAAGGCCCTAGACATATTTCTATGGCACCACAGAATGGCGCCAATTGAGTTAAAAGAGCTTAAAGTGTAGTTGCAGGATTCGATAGACAAAGGTTTCATCTGCCCTAGTTTTTCTCCATGGAGAGCACCCATTTTGTTTGTGAAGAAGGATGAAACCATGAGGTTACGCATTGATTACAGGCAGTTGAACAAGGTGACAGTAAAGAACAAATATCCTTGCCAAACATAGATGATTTCTTTTATCAACTACAAGGTGCTAAGATCTTTTCTAAAATTGATCTTAGATCCAGATACCATCAACTTCAGATTAAGGTTGATGATATATCTAAGACTATCTTTCGTACCAAGTATAAATATTATGAGTTTCTAGTCATGTCTTTTGGACTAACAAATACACCTATAATGTTTATGGATCTCATGAATAAAGGGTATTTAGACCTTATTTAGATTAGTTTATCAATGTATTCATTGATGATATTTTGGTTTATTTCAAGGGTTCTTAGGAACATGAAGAACATCTGAGGATTGTACTACAGACTTTGAGAGACCACAAGCTATATGCTAAATTTAACAAGTGTAAATTTTGGTTAAACAAAGTGGTTTTCTTGGGGCATGTAATCTCAAAGGAAGGAATTTATGTAGATCCCAAGAAGATTGAGGCAGTAGTTAATTGGCCTAGACCTAAAAATGTGATTGAGATTTATAAGTTTTTTGAATTGGCTAGATATTACATGAGATTTGTTGAGGGATTCTCTAGCATTGCGGGTTCTTTGACAAAGTTAACACATAATTATGCCAACTTTGACTAGAATGAGGCATGTGAGCATAGTCTTCAAGAACTGAAGGATCGTTTGGTTTTTACGCCATTTCTTACATTACCATCCAGCATAGGAGGAAAATATGCGATCTATAGTGATGCATCCAGAAAAGGTTTAGGTTGTATTTTGATGCAAGATGGGAATGTCATTGCTTATGCATTTAGATAGCTTAAACCTTATGATTAGAATTACCCAACACATGATTTGGATTTAGCTGTAGTGGCTTTTACATTAAAGATATAGAGACATTATTTATATGGAGAACCTTATGAGATTTATACAGATCACAAGAGTTTGAAATATCCATTTTTACAGAAGGATCTGAATTTAAGGCAAAGAAGATGACTTGAGTTGATTAAGGATTATGATTGTACTATCCTTTATCATCCTAGAAAGACCAATGTGGTTATTGACACATTGAGTAAAAAATATTCTAGCAATTTGGCATGTGTTATGGGGCATCTTAGAATATAGCCAGTGTTGAATGACAAGATCAAGATAGCTTAAGTTTAGATCTTCAGATTCAAAAAATTATATAAGAGGTGAAGAAAGGACAAAAAGCAGACTTTACCATTAAGGGAGATGATTCTCTTTGGTATGGTAATAGGTTGTGTGTGCCTAATGGCACTGAACTTAAGAGAGAAATCATGGAAGAAGCACATAGAACAACAAATGCAGTTCATCCAAGAAGTACCAAGATGTACAAGGACCTGAAAGAGTACTATTGGTGGAATAACATGAAGCGGGAAATTATGGATTTTGTATCTAAGGGTATGACTTGTCAGCTTGTGAAAGTTAAACACCAAAAGCTAACAGGATTATTACAGCTATTGGGAGTTCTCAAATGGAAGTGAGAACACATATGTATGGACTTTGTTAGTGGACTTCCCAAGACCAGGAAGGGATTTGATTCTGTTTGGGTTATTGTGGACCGACTGACCAAGTCTACTCATTTCTTACCCGTTCGTGTAAATTACTCACTTGATATACTGACCAAGTTATACTTTGATGATATTGTAAAACTAAATGGTATTCCAATTAGAATAGTTTCAAACTAGGATTTGCAATTCACTTTACGATTTTGGAATAGCTTACAACAAGCTTTAGGGACAAAGCTGAATTTCAGTACAACTTTTCATCCGCTGTCAGATGGACAGTCAAAAAGAACCATATACATTTTGGAAGATATGTTGAGAGCTTGTGTGATTGATTTAAAAGCAAGTTGGGATGATCATTTACCATTGATTGAATTTGCTTACAATAACAGTTACCAAGCTAATATACAAATGGTACCATTTAAAGCTTTGTATGGAAGAAAATGCAGAGCACCTAATTGTTAGGACGAAGTAGGCAAAAAAAGGTTACTTGGACCAAAATTAGTTCAGATGACTATGGAGAAGATCAGGATTATCTGGGAATGATTGCTTGTTGTTTAAAACAGACAAAAAAGTTATGTAGATTAGAGAAGAAAGGAACTTTAATTTCAGATTGGAGAACATGTATTTCTTAAAGTTTCGTTATCAAAGGGTTTTATGAGGTTCAGAAAGAAGGAGAAACTAAGTCCCAAGTTCATGGACCGTTTGAAATTCTAAGGAAGATAGGGGATGTTGCTTATGAGTTGGTGTTATCATCGGATTTATCACATGTCCACAATATGTTTCATGTATCCAGATTGAGGAAGTACATGTATGATCTGTCTCATATGTTAGAATTTGAACCACTTCAAGTTAAGGAAGATTTATCTTATGATGAGCAACCGGGTCAAATTTTAGACAGGAAGGAACAAGTTCTACATTCAAAAGTGATTCCGTATGTGAAAGTACTATGGAGGAACCATTCCATAGAAGAAACAACTTGGGAAGGCGAAGACGAGATGAAGGGAAAGTATCCACATTTATTTCACACTCAAGGTATTTCAAATTCAAGGACTGAATTTATTTTAAGAGGGGGAGAATGTAACACCCCACACCATATCACACATATTACTGTAGACATGTCACATTTAGTATTCTTACACATATTATATAAGTTTGGTACACACTTAGGACCCTTTAAATATATATATGTTGATCTATAAATCGGTACAACTTTAGAGAGATACTAACGAAAATATAGAAAGAATCTGTCAGCAAACCTTATATACCATTGGATAGGTGTAGAAATCTAAAGTCTAACAAAACAAATGGCGAGCAAAACAGACACTAAATGAAAAAGTTATAAGCAAAAGAGCAAGTAAAGGGCAAAGTAGGAAAAAAGCAATAAAAGGGCTTTGGCCTGATCAATTGGGGGGGTGCCTAGGGGTGGGCCGGGCTCAGGCCGGGCCATGATAGGCCCGAGCTCTGCCCTTAAATTATAGACCGGGCTCAGGCTGGGGCTTGGTCCGGGGTTTGGGCCCGACCCTCATTAATTGATCAGGCCTCGAGTCGGGCTTCGGGCTGGCCCATGAATTAAAAAAAATGTTGAGATATGGGTTTGAAATCTAGACCTATCTAACGTTCAAAATTTCAATTTTGATGGATTATTCGTCATGGGGATTAATGGAAATTTCACTAGAATGCTTCGAAATATTATAAAAATTATGAAAATTTCGATGTGAACTATTATGAAA
>JAOXJP010285256.1:0-19200 GCA_025762735.1 Platanus orientalis | reverse complement strand
CCTCTTTGTGCATAATCGAACCAAGATAACGAAAATGGTCACTCTGGGGTATATCTTGGTTATCAATTTTAACTACTTCCTCGTTTCTACTCTTATTTTGGCTAAACTTGCATTCCATTTATTCTATCTTAGTCCGGCTTATCCTAAAACCCTTTGAGAGCTGGCCTTAATAAACTACTCAAACCTTAAACATATACAAATACAATAACATATAAATAATGATGAACATAATTATAGGCATGTTAAGTGCATCATACATATATGAATAAGGTTACGAGGTTCGTATAAGGTCAAAATTGTTGTTTGTATAACCAAACATCCAATATTATTATATATATCAATGCATAAAAATTAAACTATGTACAAAATCATATTTCCCCCCACTATCAATGTAGGGGGTTCCAAAGGGGGGCAGCGTAGCCGTTAGAATATATATATATATATTTTTTTTTACATGAAAAATTTGTAATAGTTTTATTGTGTGTCATAAGGTCATTAGGTTTACCTCTTATATGTTATTTCAAAACTTTTAGGAATATTCATGAAGAATCAGGGAAGGGTTTGTGCACTCTTGAAGAAACAAAAAAACTACTTTTTAAGTTTTTTTTTCTTTGAATCTTCCGATCTCAATCCTGGATTGTCCAATTCGGGACGATTCGACCCAAATCCCAGTAAGATCGCGATCTACAGGGCAGGATCCTGTAGAGCTATATAATAGTTGTACTATGTTAGTGTCCAACTTTTAGTCCCACATCGGATATGTACTATGTCATTCGGGCATACATTTAGTATTAATATAATGACCATGTAGCTACATCCTCATTGGATCTTCATCCAAAGTTCTTTCTCTCTTTCTATCTCTTTTCTATATTTTTTTCTCATTTTCTCATCTATTCTCTTATTTTCTTTCATTTATTTATTTTTCCAAGTTAGTATCAAAGCAAGGTTTGATTAGGAGGAAGAAGACAGTGCAGGGGACCTGTTGACGTTAACAGGCCGTACGGTCGTAGGACTGATGAAAGCGGAAGAACCCCCAGATTTGGATCAAAATCCCATGGGAGATTTTTTGGCATTTTTGCAGATTTTTTTGAAGCCTCTATCATGGTGTTTCAAAGGTTTTTTTGAAGTTGGAAAAAAAACCCCAAATTTATTAAAATCCATAAATCTTATTGGATTTAGAGTTTTTTTTTTTTTTTTTTCCGACAAAAAAGGAGATTATGTCATTTTTTAACAAGGAATCATTTAGAAGTAGTCTCATTCGATTTTAAGCAGATTTGAGAGAGTTACAAAGTTTTCTTGGTTGCCGGAAACGTTAAAATGACTCATACATCTTGGTTTTTGCTTTTTTATACCTCAAATCATCATAAAAGTCAGCAATATGGGTAAATCTATGCTCGTGAACACCTGATCTACAATTTGCACTTGAAGATCTATCATTCCAGTTCGTGTCCCCTGGTGTGCAACCTCATTCGGTAAGATCTATCGATTTGCACTAGTATTTTTTTCAATGTCGAGTAGTAACAATGTGGATTTTCAGTTTGGATATGAGAAAAATACAAAACGGACTAGTACTGAGATATTCAATCCTGGCAGACAGATTCATTAAATACCCAAATCACTATAGTAAGGCTCGACGATTCTAACTATTTGGCGAGGTCACAATTAACCATGATCTCTTTAACTAAAAAGGGGAAATGAGTATATAACTTGTGATATTTTCATTCATTCTTCTACAGATCCCAAATTTCTTAAATGGAGGACAAAAAATGCCTTAGTGATAGCATGGTTGTTACAATCTATGCAACCTAATATTAGTAGTGCGTACTTATTTCTGGGGATAGCAAAAGAAATATGAGATTTTCTTGTAGAGACATATTTTGAGAAGGATCAAATAGCCCGGGTTTATGAACTCCAACAAGAAGTTTGGTAGACAAAATAGGGGGATCAATCCATTGCTACATATTATAAACAATTACAACGTTTGTGAGAAGAAATTAACCAGTATAAACCCTTCCCAACAAAATGTGCCGCTGATGCTACATCACATAAAAAATTTGTTGAGAAAACCCTGGTATTTGAATTATTGGCTGGCCTCAACCCCGATTTCAAGCAGATTGGTATCTAGTTGTTAAGTAGGGATACCTGTCCCAGTCTGTATAAGGTGTATTCTCATCTTCATAGGGAGGAAAGACGAAGACAAACCATGTTGGCTCCTCCAATAGTTGAAAGATTAGCCCTTATATCCTCTTCTCATTGAGGAGGCCGTGGTCGTATCACCACTGTCCCAGATGAGAAAGACAAACTTAAGTGTGAGCATTGTGGGAAAATGCATCATATGAAAGAAACTTGCTGGGATCTACATGTAAAACCTCCCTTTATGTCATAAAGAAGGGGCTTCATTGGTGGATGTGGGGGAACTCATCGTAGTGGAGGTAATAAACCTAATGCTTATATTTTTTTCGTCTTCTAATTTTGAAGCACAATCCCACACAACTACTGAAAGCTATACTGTCTCTAAAAATGAGCTAGATACACTACGCTAACTGATGAAACAGCTTGAGATGCCTGCCTCTTCCTCTACATCTTCATTTGCACAGTCAAGTACACATACCTTTTCATTCAGTGCATCTATTTCCTCTTTTGGACCTTCTTGGATAATTGATTCTGGGGCTTCAGATCACATGACAGGTAACTCTTCCTTTTTTTCTACTTACCAAGTTTGTTCGGGAAAAGACAAAGTTAGGATAGCTGATGGATCCTTATCTTCAATAGCTGGAAAATGAACTATCCCCCTTTCTTCTTTTATGTCCCTCTCCTCTATCCTGCATGTTCTTAATCTTGTATCTGTTAGTAATCTTATAAAATCATTAAATTGCTGTATAACATTTTTCCCTTCTCAGTATGTGTTTCAGGACTTGGAAACAAAGAGGAATATTGGTAGAGGTCATGAGAGTAATAGACGATGTTTTTTCTACCACCTCCCCAGCATAACAGTTAAAGTCACATGTTCCTAATTCAATGGAAAATCAACAGGAAATAATCATGCAATGGCACCAGAGACTTGGACATCCCTCTACTTTTGTCCTGAAGAAACTTGTTCCGTCTCTTTACCTTTTCTTCTTCTTTGAATTTACGTTGTGAAGTATGTGAACTTGCAAAACACCACCGCAGTTCCTATATCTTGAGTAATAATAAAAGTTCTGCTTTATTTGACATTGGTCACTCAGATGTTTAGGGAACTGCCCTTGTTGATTTTTCATCTAGTGTTCGGTATTTTGTCACTTTCATTGATGATTTTTCTAGGACAACATGGGTATTCTTGCTGAAACGAAATGAGACGTTTTCAACATCTATCAAACCTTCTACAAGATGGTTGAAACCCAGTTCAAGTCCAAAATCAAGATTTTACGTTATGATAATGGAGAAGAAATAATCATGGAATGATACATCAAAGTACCTGTCCTCATGCACCAGAACAAAATGGTGTTGCTGAGTGGAAGAATTGTCATCTTTTGGAGATTGCCCATGCCCTCATGTTTCAAATGAAGGTTCCTAAAGTTTTTTGGGTAAATGCAATCCTCACATCAACATACCTAATTAATGGACTCCCAACCTGTATTCTTAAGTTCAAATTGCTTCTTGATGTTCTTTTTGGATCTTCCTCCTTTCTCATACCTCAAAAAATATTTGGGTGTGTTTGTTTTGTACATGTCCCAAAATCTGATTGTATAAAATTAAATCCAAAGGCATTGAAGTGTGTATTCTTGGGGTATGCAGCTGATCAGAAGGGCTACAAATGCTACCATCCTCCATTTAGAAAAACTCTTATCTCCATAGATGTATCATTCTTTGAGACCATTCCTTTCTTCACCTCGAGCCGTGTTTCTTTTCAGGGGGAGTTCAAAATTAAGACAGACAGTTCAGGCTTACCTTTACTTGTCCCACCTTATGTATTTGATATGGGACATATTCCGGATGATGGAAGAATAGAAGTTGATGATGGCATTGATCTAGAAGACGGGGAGTCTTTATCTAAAAAAGGTAAACAACTTCAAGTCTATGAGAGGAAGAAAAATAAGTCCATGGAACTCAATAACCCTCACTAAGATACCTCTTTTGATCCTCTTGGTCCAGGTAATGTATTTTCTAATTTGGATCTACCTATTGCACATCGTAAAGGAGTGCGTGCTTATACTAATCATCCAATTGCTAACTTTCTTTCATATAAACATCTACCCTCTTCTCATAAAGCTTTTATCTGTTCATTATCCGATATTTCTCTCCCTCGTACTGTTTTTAAAGCCTTATCTCAAGATCACTGGAGGAAGGTTATGATAAAGGAAATGAATGCCTTGCAACGAAATTGAAGTGGTTTGTTCCAGAAGGGGCTTTTTTCTCTCCCAACGGAAGTATGTGTTAGATTTGTTAAAGGATACTGGAATGCTTAGGAGCAAACCTTGTAACACTCTAGCAAATCCGACTATTAAGCTCACAGATGACATTGGTGATAGGTTGTTAGATATAGGCTGTTATCAAAGACTGGTTGGTAAACTCATTTACTTGGCCGTAACACGATTTTAAGCTCACAAATGATGTCTCATATGCTGTTGAACTGGTGAGTTAATTTATGCATGCATCTACCATGGTTCACTTGGAACAAAATCCTGAGATATCTAAAGAAAAATACTAGATTTGGCTTATTTTACAAAGCAACAGGTGTATTCAATATTGAAGCTTACAGTGATGCAGATTGGGCTAGGTCTCTCGGAGATCCACTTCTAGGTACTATACCTTTTTTGGTGGACACCTTGTTACCTAGAAGAGTAAAAAACAATCGATTGTTGCGTGCTCTAGTGCCGAGGCTGAATTTCGATCCATGACTCATAGTATTTGTAAACTAAATTGGATCCGTCGTATGTTTACATTGTTAGGATGTGTTATACCTATTCTGATGCGACTTTATTGTGACAACAAAGCTGCCATCAGTATTGCTCATGACCCTGTTCAACATAATCACACTAAGCATATCGAAGTGGATCAACACTTCATCAAAGAAAAACTAGATCTGAGATTGATTTGCACTCCTTTTGTTCGTACTGGAGAGCAATTGGCTGATACACTTACAAAAGGATTATATTCTCATAGTTTCTTTATGTTAGTGTCCAAGCTAGGCATACAGAATCTTTATGCTCCAACTTGAGGGGGAGTGTAGAGATATATAATAGTTGTGCTATATTAGTGTCTAGCTTTTAGTTCCACATCGGATATGTACTGTGTCATTTGGGCATATATTTAGTATAAATAAAATGACCATGAGGCTACATCTTCATCGGATCTTGATTCAAAGTTCTCTCTTTCTTACTATCTCTTTTCTCTATTTTTCTCTCATTTCCACCCCTATTTTCTTATTTTCTTTCATTTATTTATTTTTCCAAGTGATCGGACCGGTCCTGTCTGATCCCGATCCGGATCGGGTGATTCGATCATCGTCTGATCTTTAAAACCATGGCATCTGATGATCCAAAATGGCTTGTGGGTTTGAAATCAATTTATCATCATCTTTTCTTACTGATGGTAATTAAGATTGAATGGTGACACCAACCCCAACTTTTTGTTTGAGTAGGGAGACATGAAAGACCGGATGAATGCGGGTCTCACTTGGCAATTCCAACTTATAAGCCACTGCTCCAATTCGTTGCAGATTCTTAAACAGACCATAATATTTAGGGGAGAGTTTCAAATTTTTTCTTGTAGAAACAAATATTTGCCTATATGGTTGCAACCTCAAGTACACCCAATCGCCAACTGAGAACTCCCGCTCTCTACCTGTTGAATCATTGATGCGTTTCATCCTTGCTTGGGCCTCTTTGATCCTCTCCTTCAATTCTTTGACAAGCTTATCTTTACCCAATAATTCTTGTTCAAATTAGCCACCTTAGCTGTGTCGGGTACAAAAGCCAAAATATTAAGTGAGGCACGTCCATACACAACTTGAAATGGTGTCCAAATATTTAAGTGTCAGCTGGTGTTATAATAATATTCTGCTCATGACAACCATTTAACCCAAATTTTGGGTTTAGAACTTGTACAGCATTGAAGATACATTTCAACTGTTCGATTCACTACTTTACTTTAACCGTCCGTTTGCGGATGATAAGCATAACTGAAATTAAAATCAGACCCATTCAATCGGAATAACTCCTACCGAAACATGCTTGTAAACGTTGGATCTCTATCACACACAATGGACCTAGGCATCCCATGTAATCGAAATATTTGATATAAGAAAACCTGTGCAACCTTCATGGCCGTATATGGATGTGATAGGGCAGTGAAGTGAGCATATTTTGATAACTGATCTACCATAATGAAGATGGTAGATTTTCTTTCCAATGATGGTAGCCCCTCAATAAAATCCATTGAAAAATCTTCCCACATTTGGTTCGGCATTGGCAATGGTTGTAGAAGGTCTGCGGGAGTGAGATGTTCCACCTTTTGATGTTGGCAAACATTACAATTTTTTATATACTCCTTAATTTTCTTCCGCATGCATTTTCAATAAAAAGTAGATCGAATTCGATAGAGAGATTTTACGAATCCTTCATGCGTGCTGTTATGAAATTGACCAATTATATCACTAACAAGAGAATAATCCTTAGCCAAATAATTCTCTTTAAAAATTAGTGGACCGTCTTGAATTCTCCAAGGGCCCACGGCTTCCCCTTCCTTGACTAGTTGCACTCACCGTTGAAGAGTTGGGTTCGTGTTGGTCTCCTCCTTGATTGCATCCACCCACTTTGGTATAGGCTGAGATATAACTATCACTTCCCCTTAAGTCTCTCCCTTTTCTTCTCTTCTAGAGAGTACGTCATCTACAATATTTTCCTTTCCTTTTTTGTATTGAATGACGAAGTCGAACCCCATCAACTTATATTGTAGGCGTATACATATGGGTATAATGGGTATAGTGGGTATAAGGGCATTTTTGTATCCTAGTATATAAATAAAATATTGTACGGGAGTAGAGTACGACAACACAATACTTCCCTATGCGTTTTCTCTTTTCTTCTCCTTCTCCTTCTTCTTCTTCTTCTCTTTTACCCTCTTAATCTAACTAATCGTCAACCTACACAAGCTAACATGGTATCAGAGCATAAGGTATTTGATTAGGGACTGATTGGCGACGAAGAGCAGCAAAGAACACTGCTGACGTTAGCAGGCTGTACGCTGACGTCAGTAGGTCTGTACTACCTCGAAGCTCGAAAATGACATGGGTTTATTTGTAGTGATTTATCATGGTTTATGAACATTTTTTGGTAATTTTTTGATGATCGAAACACTGTTTTTTGGGAGATTTTTGAAAAAAAAACGAAAAAATCAGATTTGACAAATCTGTTTGATCTATTTGATTTCGGGTTTTTTTCTAAAGATTGATCCCTAGTAGTTGGGTCATTTTCTTGTTTGTGATCTTTCAAAAGTGGTTTGGCTCGATTTGGTGGAGGATCGAAGCTTTGGTGACGCTTTTTCTCCCTCATTGTAATCGCTTGGGGCTATTTTCCCTCATTTTTGACATTTTTTTATTCAAAAAAATTGTTGCTCTTCTTTGTTCATGCGTGACATGGAGCCAAATGTTGATGACTCATTTATGTTATTGGATGCTTCAAATCATGTTTTAAAGAACTCTAGTGTTGATTTGGGCTGTCCAGTTCATTGTTGAAGCTTGTGTGCAGGTCTGTTTAAACTTCCCGACAGTGTGTAGTAGTGATGTGTGCACATAGACTAGTACGGTCTAGTTGAAGTGCTTGAAAGATCCTATGTGGTAGTTTGTTTCGGTGTGTACTACTTGGTAGTCTGTGATACCTTGTAGTTGAGGGTTCAAATATGTCGGAAACTAGTGATGTTACTTCAACTCCTTCAGGAGGTGTGGAGGTGGGACATGAAAATCCTAACACATTCATTTCAACAGTTAGATTTGATGGCAGTAATTTCCTTCCTTGGTTTCATTCAGCCCAGATCTACATAACAGGTAAAGGGAAACTTGGTTATCTGACAAGTGCTACTAAGGCTCCGAATATGAAATCTGCCACATTCCCCAAGTAAGATGCTGAAAATGCAATCATTATGTCTTGGTTGCTTCATTCCATGAAGCCTGAAATTTCTAATACATTCATGTATTTACCAACGGCCAAAACAATCTGGGACACTATGATTCAGACCTATTCTAAGAAAGAGAGTAAGGTCAGGATGTATGATTTTCGCCAGAAGTTGTCCCATTTCGCCAGGGCGATAAATCTCTCTTATCTTAATATTCTACACTCAAAGGGATGTGACAAGAAATTGATTATTATAAGACTTATCGTCCCAAGTCTTCTGAGGATGTTGAGTATCACAAGGAAGTTGAGGAGAGCAGAGTGTTCGACTTCTTGGTAGGACTGAATATTGAATATGATGGTATCTGCATACAAATTTTGGGTAATGATCCATTTTTATCACTCAATGAGGTTTACTCATATGTGCAAGAAGAGGACCATAGACATGTCAAGTTGAACCCTCCACCACCTCCTTCCTTCGAAAAGTCAACTTTTATCTCTTCTACTCAGCATGGTGGTCGTAGAGGTTTCGATGGTGGTGGCAGGGGAAGCTTCTTCAATAGTCGGGGTGGTTTGTCAGGAGATGACAGAGATAAACTTAAATGTGAACATTGTGGCCGTTTTCGACATACAAAGGATACCTGTTGGACTTACATGGTCGTCCTCAAGAATTTCAAAGTCTCCGTCTTTAGCGTGGTGCTTTTTCTGGGGGGCGTGATGGTTCTTGTTCTCGCTTCTTTGGTGTTGGCCGACCTAGTGCCGATTTTGTGGTCTACTTCATCTGTTGATACACCAATTGATTCATTTGTTCCCATTATCAGCTTTTTTTCACAGGACAAGATTGAGGCTCTGTGATGCTTTATGCATAATTTGGATCCATGCGCTTCATCCCCTCAAACTTCCTTTGCTCAGTCAAGTACTTCTGCCTTTGCATTCAGTGCTAGTGTCTTTACTCCTAGTCACTCCTGGATCATCGATTCAGGAGCGTCAGACCATATGGCTGGTACGTCTACAATTTTTTTTTCATATTCTATTTGTTTTGGGAAGGATAAGGTACATATTACCGATGGGTCTTATTCTTCTATTACGGGTAAGGGGAATATATTTGTCACCCCCACCCTCCCTTTATCTTCCGTTCTTCATGTTCCTCAGTTTACTTTAAATCTGTTATCTGTGAGTCATTTGACCAAGTCCCTCAATTGTAGTGTAACATTTTTTCCTTCTCAATATGTTTTTTAGGACTTGACTTCAAGGACAATTGGTAAGGGACATGAGGACAATCGCTTATACATCTTAGATGTTCCTTCTCATTCAACATTACTAGTTCGGCAGCTTCCTGTTCTAGTAATAAATGACAGCAGTACCAATTCTTTCCAGTTGTCCTAGTGACACAATCATTTGGGCCACCCTTCTCTCCACTTTAAAAATAGTGTTTCCATAGTTATTTTCTAATTGTAGTTCTGTTTTTCATTGCATACCTTGCGAGTATGCAAAGCATTGTCGAACTTCTTATTCAGTTAGTTTGAATAAAAGTGAATCATTTTTTTATGTTCATTCTGATGTGTGGGGTCTTGCCCCTACTATTTCTTTACTTGGGTTTAAATACTTTCACATTCATTGATGACTTTTCTCAGGTTACTTGGATATATCTCTTAAAATCCAAAAGTGACGTTTTTCGTATCTTCGTCTCTTTTTAAAAAATGGTTGAGAGACAGTTTAACAAAAAGATCAAAGTTTTACATTCTGATAATGGTGGGGAATATATATCTCAATCATTTTCATCCTTTCTTGATCAGTTGGGCATTATCCATCAAACCACTTATCCCGGTACCCCTGACCAAAATGGATTGCAGGGAGAAAAAATAGGCACTTACTTAAAGTATCTCGGGTGTTATTATTTACTATGAACGTGCCCAAAAATTTTGGTTTAATGTTGTCCAGACTACTACCTTTCTCATCAATAGGATGTCTACCAAAGTCCTGGTTTTAAGACACCTATTGATGTTCTGTCCTCCCCTACTTCCTTATTTCCTATTCTCCAAACGTTTTCGGGTGCATCTGTTCTATACATGTTGACAAATCTCAACAATCCAAACTTGATCCTAAATCCCTTAAATGTATTTTCTTGGGGTATGCTCCCAGCCAAAAGAGGTATAAGTGTTACCATCCACCTACACGGCAACGGTTTGTGTCCATGGATGTTTCATTGCATGAAACTATCCCATTTTTCTCTCCTCCCCATTCTCCTCTGGGGGAGTCTCCTCCAACTGTGTCTTCCCCTTTTCCTCTTCCTATTCCTACTTTTATTTTTTATTTAGGTGCTCATGACGAGGGGGAGAGGGTACTCCAAGTTTATTCGAGAAAGAATAAGGGTGCCCCCATAAATGCTCCTCTTGTTCTCCACCAGGATGTCTCTTCAGATCTACCTCCTGATCTAGGTAATTTCCTCTTCCTTTATGAATCTAACCTCCCTATTGCAGCTCGGAAGGGTATTAGATCTTGTGTGAAATATCCTTTGGCTAACTTTGTGTTATATCAGTTAATATTTCTGTCCTATCGTAGTTTTGCTTTTGGTTTGTCCTCTATGTTTGTGCCTCGTAGTGTTGCAGAAACTCTTTGTCAACCACTTTGGAAGACTGCTATGTAGGAAGAAATGGTTGCTCTTGAAAAGAATGGCACTTGGGATCTTGTTGATTTTCCTCACAACAAGGTTCCTATTGGGTATAAATGGGTTTACACGACTAGTTGAAACCTAATGGCTCTATCGATTGTTGTAAGACTCGTTTGGTTACCAAGGGCTACACCCAAACCTATGGGATTGATTACCAGGAGACGTTTACATCCATGGCCAAGTTAAATTCTATTCGGGTACTTCTCTCTGTTGTTGCTAACAAGGGGTGGCCCCCTACACTAATTTGATGTCAAGAATGCTTTCCTACATGGTGATTTGGTTGAGGATGTGTACATGAGGCTTCCATCGGGTTTCTTTCCTTCCTCAACTAAAGGGAAGGTGTGTCAGTTGAAGAAGGCTCTTTATGGTCTCAAACAATCCCCTCGGGCTTGGTTTGAACGTTTCCGACTTGTTGTTCTTCAATTTGGATATTGTCAGAGCTAAGCTGATCACACTTTGTTTTTCAAGCATACTGGTGGTGATCGTCTTACTGCCTTAATTGTTTATGTGGATGATATTATTGTCATGGGTAATGATCCCACTGAGATCTCTCAGTTAAAACTACGGTTACACAGGAGTTTGAAATTAAAGACTTGGGGCCTCTACGCAATTTTTTGGGGTATTGAAGTAACTCGGTCTAAGAAGGGTATTTTTGTTTACCAACGGAAGTATATTCTGGATTTTCTAGCTGAAACTGGTTTGACAGCTTGCAAGCTCACTGATACTCCTATTGAGCCTAATCATCGTTTTACTAGTAATGTGGGTAACAGACTCATTGATGCTGGTAGGTATCAGCGTCTTGTTAGCCGTCTTATTTATCTCACTATTACTAAACCAGACATTACTTATGTTGTCAATGTTGTGAGTTAATTTATGCATGCCCCTACTACTATGCATATTGATGTCGTGTATCGTATTCTTCAATATCTCAAGAATAGCCATGGTGCTAGTCTTTTATACTCTAAAAAGTTCGTCTTGTATATTGAAAGGTATACCGATGCCGATTGGGCTAGTTCTATCACTAATCGTCGCTCTACTTCTAGTTATTACACTTTTGTAGGTGGTAACCTCGTTACTTAGAGAAGCAAAAAACAGTCTGTCGTTGCCCGCTCTAGTGCTGAAGCTGAATTCTGTTCTATGGCTCATAGTGTTTGTGAGATTTTGTGGTTACATCTTCTCTCTAAGCTTGGGTTTCCTGTCACCTCTCTTATCCGCCTCTATTGTGATAACAAGGCTACCATCAACATCACCCATAACTCAGTGCAACATGATCACTCTAAGCACATTGAAGTTGATCGCCATTTTATCTGGGAAAAACTTCTTACTAGCATCATCTGTATTCCGTTCGTAAAAACTGGTGATCAACTTGCAGATGTATTTACGAAGGGTCGTAACCATGACTTATTCACTTCGTTACTTTACAAGCTGGGTCTCTTTAGTGTCTACCACCCAACTTGAGGGGGAGTGTAGGCGCATATATATATGGGTAGAGTAGTGGGGTATAAGGGTATTTTTGTAACCCTAGTATATAAATAAAAGATCGTATGGGAGTAGTGTATGACTACGCTATTCTTCTCCATACGTTTTTCCCTTTTCTTCTTCTTCTCTTTGACTCTCTTAATCTAACTCATCTTCAACTTATACAAGCCAACTCTTTGTAATCTCCTTTGTTCATAGTGAAATTTCTTGCCATCTTTGCCCATGGATGTGGGCTATAAGCCGAACCACGTATATCGTTGTATTCTGTGTACTTTGTGTTTCTTATTTACTTCGTTTTTCTCTCTGATTTGTGGGTTTAGTCGCAAAAAGTTGGTTTCCTTCTCCAACTAGGAGAAGTAGAAACATGTGGGTGCTCTTTTCATGGGTCCCACAAGACTAAAAATTTCTATATATATCCATACATGAGATATGAGTGTAGTTGGGAGGTGGAATTTTCTTCTCTTGGGTTTTTCTCTTTTAAGGGTTTCTTCAAGGTGAGAATAAGGACTATTTCATAGGGTTAAGAAAAATGAGGGAAAAGAGTGTCACAGGGTTCTAGGGTGAGAGCTTGAGCAAGAGAGCTTCGTACATCTTTTACTTTTCTCATATAGTGAAAAATGGATCTCCTTGTGGGCATAGTCATTTTGGCCAAACCATATAAATCATCACGTGGAATATCATGGCTTTATATGTGAGTAGTTGATTTCTTTTCTGCTGCATTATTGTTTATTTCATAGATCACGAGTGGTTTTGGATCATATCTCATCACATGGAATATCATGGCTATATCTGCTGCACTAACAATTATTATTATTAATAAAATTATTATTATTATAAGGTATTGATGTCCACAAACACAAACTAGTTCAATATAATCACTTTTAGCTTTAAAATATAGATGTTGAAGTCGTGGATGACCTTAATCCTACAAACCTTACCTCCCTTTTATATGATGATTTTTTTGTTACCACCTAACTTATGGTATATATACCATTAATTCCAAGGGGATGGCAATATAACTGTATTATCTGATGAGACGAGGAAGAGGCCTATTAGTAAAAAACAATTGCATACAGTTGCCCTCTTGCCTTGGTGGTAGTGGCATCCCCTCTCCTTGTGAGAAGTCATGGTTCAAACTTGTGGATTGGCAATCATTCACAATGTTGAAATTGTTTCTTGTGCACTATATTGTGGCATCCCCAAGTGGGGCCTACTACAGAAAAAACCAATTTCATGAGAAGGATTGTTGGATGGGAGTTAGACCAATCAAGAGAGGATCACAGAGGAATAAAACTCCATCTAATTCTTGAGGGGAAAAGCATTAAGAATTTCCTACGGATGAAAGGAACACCTTTGGAAATTGGAAGGACTATAGAAACTGAAAGGTAAGGTGAAAAAGACAAGAACCTTCGGAATAAGAAAATGTAGATGGTGAGAGTGCAGATGGAAATGGTAACCTACTAGGGCTATTGTTGGTAGAGATCAGGTCCATGATTTTGGGATGTTTGTTTCACATGTGCCCTATAAATGACGGGGTCATTTCCAAAGCAGATTTCCTGTAGCACTTTTATTGTAGTGAAACTGAAGCATCAGGCCTTCGGGTGACATGTGGGCAGAAAAGGTGAAAAAACACTGACAGTAGTTCATTTTTTCTAATGGTTCACTTTTTCCACCCACGTGTCACCCGAGAGCCTGATGCTTCATTTTTGCTACAGTAAAAACGCTACAGGAAATCCGCTTTGGTTCATTTCATATGTCTCATATAGGTGCTATCCAAATGGGAAACATTGGGTTCCACAGGAGAATAGGAATTGGCACTGTGAAGATCTACATTATGATGGTTCTTTTAGAACAACTTTTGCTTTTAAACATCTTCCTAAACTCAAGAAAAACTATATTTATTTGGGAGCTTTGTAGTCCCTATCATTGTAAAGAAGAAGAAGAAGAAGAACTGAAATCCTTAGGGTATTAAATGGAGTTCTTGCAATAGGTGTATTCTTGATTATATATACTTTCAGATGTCTATGGACCAGCACTTGTTGTATCATAGGGTGGAGCTCAATGTTTTATCATGTTTATCTATGACTAATCAAGGATATGGGACATATGCTTGAACAGTATGCACAGATGTTTTCCACCTACACGAAATGGAAGGCAGTGATTGAAAGGCTTACTTTTGAGAAATGATGCACTAGGAGATTAGTATACATTAACAGCTTTTGAGTAGTTCTGCAGGGACAAGGTATTACTCATAACTAAACTATGTAAGCCAAACCACAACAAATGGGGTTGCAAGTTTGCAACACAACCAAGTGTATTTCTTGAGAAGGCAAGTAAATGGTAGTGTTCCGGCATACAAATACTGGGTTGAAGCAGTCAACAGAACTGGTGTCTTAATGACAGGTCAGCTTGCATCAGCATGGGGTGTAAGACTCTATTGGAGGTAAGGACTGGATGATAGATTAATAGTTATAGTTTGGGGTTAGAACCTATTGGAATATGTTGTGTTTTCACTGGTTGGATCAGGTGAAGATCTAAGGAATGAGGTTTAAACTTGCTAAAAGAAAGTTGTTTTCCTTCTCCAATTAGGAGAATAGATGGGATGCAAGAATGAACTTCATATGAAAAGGAGTCTTACAACAAATTGGTTCTTTTATTTCCTATGTGAAATAAAGAGAGGAGAGAACATTTTCTCCCTAAACAAAACAAATAGATTAAAATAGGGTTAATTCATCATGAGAAAATAGGGTTTTTCATAGGATTTGAGAGAAGTTGGGAGAAGGGTGCAACAGTGTTAAGGGCTTGGTTTTCAAGGTTAGCTTGAGTAGGAAAACCCTGTAAAACTTTTATCTTTCTCATGTTGTAAAAAATGGATAGATTGCACTGTAGGCACAGGCCAAAGAGACAAACCATGTAATTTTTTGTGTTTCCTATGTCTTGTTTGTTTCTCTTCGATGTTATTATAATGTGTGTGTAAAGGCCTGCCATCTTGTCAATAATCTGGTATCAGAGCTCTTTTGGTTAGAAATAAGAAGGAACATGAAAGAGGACCCAATTGCAGAAGGAATATTTTCAGCATGTAGAGTTGTTCAAGGTGATTTCAAATAACAGATTAGATCTAGTTATAGATCAAAAGTAGCAAGGGATAAAATACTTGCTAAAGAAGAAAAAGGATAAATTGTGTTACACAAAACACAGCTTGTATGATGCAGCATACAAGGGAAAAACCACAATTTGAAAAAAAGAAAAGATCCTAAAATCCGAATTTTGGAAAAATCTGGGCAACGGTGTGAAATGACCAAAATTCTCCTGCAAAATTTTCAAATTGTTATGAAATTTTACAAGTGAGTACTTGCCTATAAGGTACCACTGTTCCAAATTTCAAGATTTTAGAAAAATAATTGAGAGAAATATGAATTTTTAAAGGTTGACTTTAGAAAACCAAAAACACAATAGAGTAGGAAGAAAAATTAAAAAAGAAAGAAAGAGAACAAGGAAAAGATAGAGAAGAAAGAGACAGAAATAGGAGAAGAGATGAGAAAGAGGGTAGAATAGCACACCTCATGAGAGGGTTGAGAGAGAAAGATAGTAGAGAGCTATTGGTCGCCACCCAAGAACACATACGTACCTTTTCTTCAAATATTCATCTTCAATAGATTTACTTCATACGTAAAAGGGCATTTAAATAGGTATTACATTGAAAATAAAATCATATATTCTAGATCTTCAAATTAAAATAGACTTGCCAAATAATAAAAAAACTTTAAAAAAAAAAAAAGGAAATCTTAGTTCACACAATATTTGTCTTGTTGGCCAAGTGATTGGACCTTACGAGATCTTAAACAATCTCCCAAAATATTCTCCACAATCTTGGAGAAAATATATCCAAATATTCCTCACAATTTTAGGGAATATTGGACAATTGAATTGGCATTGTGGATCCCCCAAATATCTTTCAAATATTCTCCAAAATCTTGAAGAATATTGAAGATATCTTGTAGCTCATATTGTGGGTCCCATGGACTAAGGTAGCATCTCATCAAAAGACCAAAATACCCTTGAAAATAAAATCTTATTCAGTACCTTGACAAACATGCCTTATTACATTCAACCCCCTAAGGCTTAAAATAATTGCAAAAACCCCCTTAAAAACATAAAATTAACTTTACATTACTATACACTCCATGGAAGGCTATCCATGGTCTTCCAACTTCTCGCATCATTGTACCTATTGCCTGATTTTCTTTTTTTTTTAAAAAGGTAATTTCATGAATTTGTGGGGTTACATGCGATGGTGATAAGGGATCATATGCAAAATTTGAGCTAGAAAGGTTGATGGAAGAAATGACTAGCCTTTGTAAGAAAAGAGTGAATGAATTTTAGATACAATTAGGTTTCCTTAAGGCATTATACGGTCAAGAAAAGGAGGAGGGTTTGTGTCTGCCTCCCCTATTTACGCTAACCTCCACTGGAGATGGGATTAGGTACAACAACTTAGAGAGTGACTAAAGTTGGAATGACATTAGGGCTGACATATCAGCGCTGAAAAGTGATATACACTTTTTTGGGAGATGCTTTTCACTTTTTGGCACTGATGTTTTGGCCTTGATGTCATTCCAACTTTAGCCACTCTCTATTGTTCTACCTAATCCCTGATTGGGGTCGGGCAGACATATCAGCATCCAAAAGTGATTTACACTTTTTGGGGGGCTTGAAACACTTTTTGACGCTGATGTGCCTGCCCCCCTAACCCCCAGCAGAGGTTAGAAAAAATAAGGGAGGCGATCACAATCCGCCGTGCAAGAAAAGAAGCCATCATTAATGGAGGAATCAGAGTAGGAGGAATTAGAGATGAAGAGCTGTAAGTCTAATTTGTCTGTCTTACAGATTAGGTAATGTAAAATGTCCTTAACATTAATTCAACTGCTAAATTATTGGAAGAAATGAAAATATTTGTATATGTAACAATCTTTAAAGAATATTTAAAAAAAAACAATTATATGGGCTGCAAATGGGAGTAACCCTCATGGACCACCTAAACACTTTCAATAAACTAAACTTAATTTTTGAGTGTAGAGTTAGGATTGAGAAGGAAGATAAAGCACTACATTTTATTTCCTCCTTCCCTCCATCCTATGATAGTTTGGCTACAGCTCTATTAATTTGGCAAAAAACTTTGATACGCACAAGAAACTAAGCGTGAGGATTCCCAGGTGGAAGGACTAGCAACCAAGAGTGAAAAGCATGTAAGGAGCATAATAGAGGAAATGGTTCAAATAAAAAGAATTCTTCAATGTTGAGGGGGAAGAACGTCAACTTTGAGAGTTTCTATTACAAAAAGGAATGATACATGCAATGAGAATGTAGGCAAAGAAAAAAAAAATCTAGAAAAGAAAAGTATAAAAGGATCAGTTTTATTCAACAAAAAAATGATCAGTTTTGAACCACGCAAGTGTTGCAATAGAAAATCCAGATGATAATGATGGGGACATTCTCTTTCTCTCTCTCAATGAATATAAACTATATTGTTGAAACATGTATTCTAGATTTTGGTTGACCTTATAGGGATCGGTTTGAAATCTACCGAACTTATAATGACGGAATCGTTCTTGTGGGAAATGATGTAGCATGTAAGAATGTAGGTATAGGGACAATTAAAATTAGAATGCTTGATGGAAGGGTAAGAACTATATAAGGTGCTAAGCATGTTCTAGAATTAAAACAAAATTTTAGTTTTTGGCGTGATTCATACTCATATGGTTTGAGCTTTAGAGCATCAGGCAGAACAATTAAGGTTACAAAAGTGGTTGTGATTTTGTAGTGGGTAAAAAGAAAGGTACTTTGTACCAAGTACTAGGGAGTATAGTTACAGCCTACAGGTGGAACAACTGTGGCAATTCTTGTGAATTAAGGTACAAACAATATCACTATATGGCATATCATCTGGATCATATGAGTGAGAAGTTTGCAGAAACTTCACAAAAGCTGTTTCCAGGGGTAAAAGCACACAAGCTGAATTTTTTTAGATTTTGTTTGTTTCAAATAGTGAAAAATCAGGTTCAAGACAGGGCATCATACAAGTATGGACATATTATAATATATGCATTCTAACATGCGAGGTCCGTTCAGTTCCATCACGAGGTGGAGCAGTTTACTTCATCACATTCATAGATAAATTCAAGGAATGTATGGGTTTATTTTGTGAAGCAAAAAATTATATTTTCTCACAAGGTTCAACTAGTAGAAGCCAAAGTTGAAAAGTATATTGGAAAATAGGTAAAGTACATAAGCACAAATAGTGGAACATAATAAAAGAAAAAGTATTTCAAAAAATTTTGTGAGGATGAAAAAATCACTATACATTATATTTCACCAATATGAACAAAATGCTTTTATAAAGGGCAAAGTGCATGATATTATATGTAAGTTTGCCTAAGAGTGTTTGAGCTAAGGCTATAAACGTAACTTGTTTCAAACAGGTCACCATTTACAACAATTGATTTCAAGGTTCTTAGGGAGGTTTAGATAAGGAAGATGGTAGACTATTCCGTAGTGAGGATCTTTCAGGGGTGAGCATGGGCCGGGCCATGGTAGGCCCAAACCCGGCCCTCAAATTATAGACCAGGCTCGGGCCAGGGTTTGGGCTCGTAGGGGTGGGCTTGGGCCGGGGTTTGGGCCCAGCCCGATCCCCGGCCCTCATTAATTGATCGGGCCTCAGGCCGGGCTTTGGGCCGGCCCATGAATTATAATAAAAAAAATGTTGAGATGTAGGTTTGAACTCTAGACCTATCTAAGGTTCAAAATTTCGATTTTGATGGATTATCCGTCATGAGGATTAATGGAAATTTCACTAGAATGCTTTGAAATATTATAAAAATTATGTAAATTTTGATGTGAACTATTATGAAAATTTCAATCTATGTTGAGCATGATTACACACTCTGGACTAAAATAACTATA
>JAOXJP010285227.1:0-19201 GCA_025762735.1 Platanus orientalis | reverse complement strand
ATTTGAGACAAATGGGGTATCTTAGATGCTTTGAGGCTGTATCAGGTTTGAAGGATGAATACGACGGTAACTGTAGGGTGATCCGTATCACAGAAAGAAGAAAGGCTTTCTTTGCTTATATCCGGTTTAAAAAATCCTACGTGCAATGGCTATGTGAATCTTTTGATTCGGGTTATAGGGAGGTTAATTCGGAGGGCGTAATTAGGTCGATTGACGATGGCAAAAGGGTATTACTAGTTAAGGGAGGGAAGGACTCTGCGGGGGAGTTTATTAGAATTTCTGAGATGGATCGTAGTGGGCAGGGCTTCTCTATCTTGTTTCCTAGTGGACTGGTTAAAACTGGGTGGGCAAATGTTTCGTGCGTCCTCCGTAGATTCTTCATCGATGCGCCAATGGGGGTTTGGGGGGGCAGCACCAGCACTAACGTTTACATCCAAACTGGATTTCCCTACCTTACAAGGGAGTGGACATAATGAAAGCTGTAATGAGATGACAGGTATGAAGATTATTCGGTCTGATTGCAATGGGAACTAGGGTCAGGAGGAGGTCTGGGAGAGGATGGTGGTCTGTTTTCGCAGAAGTGGGATCACGAAATGGCAAGAGATAGCGGAGGGAGCAATGGCTATTATTGACTTAGAGAAGGACCCTCATTGGGTCTCGGTCGATGACTTCAGAGCAATATTCTTTTGCTATACCAGTGATGATGCAGTTTGTTTATGTACTTGGGGGTGTAGAGAAGAACAAGAGGACCTGTTCCAGTTCACGGGGTGGTGTCTAGTGATTTTCGCCATCCATCCTAGATCTCTCATGAACCGACGTTGGATTCGATTTTGGGGCCTTCCCTTTAATCTTTGGACGGTGGACATGTTTACTAAATTAGGCAATGCTTGTGGTGGCTTGAGATCTATTGATCGTAAGTCGCTACAGTGTGAGGAACTCCGGTAGATCAGACTGGAGGTGTAGGCAGGAGCTCTTGGCGAGATTCCTCGTCTGATTTCGATCGTGGACTTGGGGAAGGTATATCCCGTCGTGGTCACCATTGAGGATGATCCATGGTTGGGGCAAAAGGAAAATGTAGCTGGGTCATCCGGGGATCATGTGTCTTCTCAGGTGGCCGGTAGCGGTATTTTGACTACCGAGTGCCAGAACTGGACTCTGGAGGTCTCGTTTCCCATCCAGGATGCTGACAAGTGTACGGTGCCGGCTTTGAATTTTGAACCTAACTGCTCGTTTCAGCATGGGGAGTCTATGATAGCGGTGGTGTGTCGGAAGAAGCTTCCCACTCTTCCTCCTTCGGCGATAAGGCTTGAGGGGGAAGTGACAGGAGGTGTCAAAGCAGGTTTTGAGGAGGTCAGGTGGAGGGGAGGGCTTGATGGCTTACGCGCGAGGCACGCGGGGCGTGGTACCCAAGATCTTGATAGCATGCATGCTGCAGTAGATTACCAGGTGGCGGATTCTGATTGGTTTAGGGTGAGACAAAAGGGGAAAGTGGTTTTGGAGTAGGGGAGGGGTTGTGTTTCAATCGAGCCTTGTCAAGGTGGCACATCTGCCATGCGGTTCAACCGGCCCAACCAGGCCGACGTATTCTCGGGTCAGGGCTTATCTAATGGGCCATGCAGGAAGGAGTGGAGGCTCATCGTCCAAAGAAGTTCTGATGGGCCTGGGTGCTCTAAAGTCTTTAAAGGAGGCTTAGGGCCTCATAACCTTTGTAACCCGAATGAGTTAGGGATCCTTGCGAGTTTGTCATTTGACAGGGGTGTTTCTATCCCCAACGCTCTATCGCCTGCGAGTATGTGTTCTCACAAGGAAGAAGAGGATCATCATTGGGATGCAATGGAAATGGAAATCTCGGCTAACAACAACAAGGTTAGATCTTCTCTTATTTTGACTTCTGTGGGATCCCCTCGAAGGTCGGAACCATGCGAGGTTGATTCGCAGGGAGATTGGAGTTCCATTGTTGAGGATTTGGCAACTTTAGACATTTCTTTGGATTACCTGGAATTGCTTGAACATTTGGGATCTTCCTGGGGACCCCAAGACTGGTTGGAGTCCGGTGATTTCCGCTAAGGTTGCTGATGGTTGGGAAGGCAATTATTTGCAGGGGGTGGGATCTTCGATAACAGGCTCATCGGTGGCGATTATGGACCATGCTCTCAACGATTTTGTTTCGTCTCTATCTTTAGCTACTTTGATTCATCACGCTCCTTATTTCCTCCCATCTGTTCGGATAGAGCTTGGAGGGTTTGTTGCTTCTACTGGTCATGACAAATCCATGGAGGAATTGGCTCACATTGATCCAGGGATTCCGGCCAAGTTAGGAACCTATCATCCGTGGGAGAGTATTCCGAAGAGGGATGGTTTTGGTTGGGATCTATTAAGGTTGGAAAGAGGCAATCCCTCTCCATTATGTGCTCAGGGCCAAGACAAAGCGATCATCTGTTGCTCCTTACCCCAGGTACGTCCTTTGGACATTTCGCATTCGTTTACCATATTCCAATCAATGCCTTCTTGTTCAGACTTATGCAAGAATGTCATTTTGATAGTTAAGGGTGATGATCTTATCAAGGATTGTGATAGGGATTACTTGGATCTAAATGCCGGGAATGGGAAAGGGGATAATCAACTGGTACTATTTGAGAATCATCTACCCACGGCTGAGGGTAGGACGATGGCATGGACTGGGTCAAGGACCGAGCCTTTGGCTTTTAGTATGATGGTAGGGGAATCTGAAATGGCCACTCCGGAGTACTGTCGGATCAAGAATTCATATTTGTGCATGGATGTTGAAGATAGAGATGAGGAGATGTTGTCAGAGTGGGTTTTCAATAAGTTGGACGAGTTTGGTTTCTTCTTGGGCCTTTCTTATGAAGGGTTTAAAGAGGAGATTTTAGCTCTCTTAAAATGGATTGTGTCGAAGAGAGATAGGGATACCAACGGGGGGAACTCAAAGTTGGTACTGAGTAAGAGGCTAAAGAACGAGCTGAAGAAATTGGAATGTAACGTGAATTATGATAGGCAAGAAAGGGGTTCAAGTGTTGGGGGATCTAGGATAGGTAAGGATCTTGTGCGAAGTGTCCATGGATCTTAAGATTCTATCTTGGAATGTTAGAGGGATGGGGAATAAAGAAAAAATAATAGTTATTAACCAAAATATTTCAGGGTCAATCCGGATATTGTATGTCTGCAGGAAACTAAGATTCAATTGATGAGTTCTTTGATGGTTAAGGAGGTGTGGGGTGCCAAGCCTTGTGGTTGGCTAGCCCTTCCTTCGTGGGGGGCTTCGAGGGGCATTCTTATTATTTGGGATGTGGATAAAGTGGAGGTGCTAGATCATGAGGTTGGGGCTTTTTCTGTGTCTGTTAGATGCAGGGCAAAATGGAGAGCAGAGGAATGGGAGTTTGCGGGTGTCTATGGCCCCAATGTGAGAGCTGAGGTAGATGATTTTTTGCGGGAGTTGGAGGATGTAAAGGCCCGGTGGGACTTACCCTGGTGTATAGGGGGCGATTTTAATTTGATTAGATTTGCCTCAGAAAGGGTAGGGGGTGGTTGGTATGATTCTGGGATGAGGAAGTTTGGGGATTTCATTGATGGATGGCAACTTATTGATACGCCCCTGAAATGGGCTAAGTTTACTTGGTCTAGCCTTCAAATGAACGTCAGCTTGAGTAAACTCAATCGTTTCCTTTACTGTGGAGAATGGGAAGACTCGTTTAGGGACCGCAGCCAAGTGGCCTTGTGTCGATCTACTTCGGATCACATTCCTATTATGTTGGGTTGGCGCAAGCCTTTTGGGGGTCCTAAACCTTTTAAGTTTGAGGAAATGTGGCTAGCTGAACCGGATTTCTTGGAGGTGGTCAACCAGGAATGGAACAAAGTGGATTTTTCGGGTAATCCTAGTAGAAGATTTGCCCTTAAGCTTAAATATCTGAAGGGTTGTTTGTTAGAGTGGAACAGGAGTTCTGCCTTGTCTCTTAGAATGACGATGGAGGTGTGCAAAAGAAAATTTTGGGCGTTGGATTTGCTGGAAGAGATGCACGAGCTCTCTTTGGTGGAGAGGGGTGATAGAGAAGCTTTGAAAAATGAATTTTCTAAATCTGCTTTAATGGAAGAGATATTCTGGAGGCAGAGATCTCAGGTTAACTGGTTAAGAGAAGGGGATCGTAATACAAAAAATTTTCATAAGGTGGCTTCTCACAAGAAAAATGCTAAAGATATTTTTGGCCTTTACTTGAATGGGAGGTGGACCAAGGATCAGGCGGAAATTAGAAAAGGAATTGAGGAATTTTATGAGAAATTATATAAGGAAGACCAGTTTGTCCAACCTGAGTTGGAAGGGATGGAGTTTTATCGTATTTCTTCGAGTGATAGAAGCAAGATTGAGAGACGCTTCACTGAAGAGGAAGTTTGGAATGTTCTTTCGGGCATGAAAGGCCTGATGGGTTTTCAATCTCCTTCTTCCAGAAATGTTGGGACATTGTTAAGAAGGACTTTATGGATGGGCTTGATGAATTTTATTATTCGGAAGAGTTTTACGAACACATTAATGATACCTTCATGGTTCTCATCCCAAAGAGCCATGTGGCTAAAGAGTTGAAAGACTTTTGGCCAATAAGCTTGTTAAGCAGTGTTTATAAGATCATTTCAAAAGTACTTACATCTAGGCTGAAATCAGTTATGAAAGGCTTAACCGCAAAGTGCTTTCATTGAAGGGCGACAAATTTTGGATAGTATTTTGATTGCCAATGAGTGTATTGAGGACCAAAGGATTTCTAGGAGAAACGGTTTGATATGTAAGTTAGACCTTGAAAAGGCCTATGACCATGTCAATTGGGAGTTTCTAGATTATATTTTGGGTAGAATGGGTTTTGGGGCAAAATGGAGAAGCTGGATGTTTTATTGCATCAGAACGGTCAAATTCTCAGTGTTGGTAAATGGGTCCCCAGCTGGTTTCTTTCGGAGCTCGAGGGGTTTACGTTAAGGTGACCCCCTGTCCCCCCTCCTCTTCATTATGGTGTATGAAGTCTTAAGTAAGATGATTACAAGGGCAGAGGGAGTGTAAGATCTCGCATCTTCAATTTACGGACGATACTATGATCTTTTGTGATGCAGATGTGATTCAACTGGGTTATTTGAGGTGTATTCTTGGTTGTTTTGAGGCTGTGTCAGGCTTAAAAGTTGACAAAAAGTGAAATGTTTCAAATTAGAGAGGTTCCAAACATTAGAGATTTAGCTTGGATATTAGGATGTAAAATCGGTTCTTTACCTTCCTCTAATTTGGGTCTGCCTTTGGGTGCTAACTTTAAGTCCAAAGTGATGTGTGGTCCGGTGATGGATCGAATTTCGGCAAGATTGGATTCCTAGAAGGCAACCCTATTGTCTAAAGGGACGCAATTAACCCTCTTGAAATCCACCCTTGCGTCCATCCCAAATTATTATCTATCTTTGTTTACTATTCCTAGGGTGGTGGCAAATGTCATGGAATCCAAGTTCCGTAAATTTTTATAGAACGATTTAGGGGATCACCACCGATATCATCTTGTGGATTGGAATTCTATTTGCAGACGTTTAAGTTGTGGTGGTTTGGGTTTAAGATCCATTAGGGATCATAATAGAGTGATGTTGGCTAAGTGGCTCTGGAGATATGGTATGAAAAATGAGTCTTTGGCGGAGGGTGGTAACTACTAGGTTTGGGGAGGCTTCGTCGTGGACTATAAAGGAAGTTCGGGTCCGACATGGGTGTGGCATTTGGAAGTCTATCTTGAAAGTCAAGGATTTGTTTTGGAGATTTATCCGCTTTAGGTTGGGCTCGGGGAGAGAGATTAGGTTTTGGGATGACTGTTGGATTGGGGATCGTCCTCTGCGGGAAGTGTTTAGGAACCTTCATTCTTTAGCCATGAATCCCAAAGGATGGATTTCAAATGTTTTTGATGAGGAAACCAATACTTGGAGTCCGTTATTTCGCCGGAATCCAAACGATTGGGAGGTAGGGGACATGGGCAATTTATTGAGTTTGATTGAAGGCTCTAAGCCTAATCCATTGAGGAGGGATAGTTGGGAATGGGGCATTTCAAAAAAAATGTATTTTCACGTCTAAGTCTCTTTATTTGGAAGTGGGAGGGTTCAGGGCTAGATCTTTTCCCGTTAACGGCATTTGGATTCCAGGCATCCCGTCAAAAGTGTCATTCTTTTATGTGGAATGCTTTTCTTGATAAGATCCTCACCATTGACCATCTTAAAAGTAGAGGTTGGAATATGACATATCGTTGTATTATGTGCCTAAGGGAGGAGGAGTCAGTCGATCATCTATTTATCCACAGTGCCTTGAGTCATACAGTATGGAACTTCTTTCTTTCCCATCTTAATATATCTTGGTCTTTCCCCTCTCATTTTCAGAATCTAATCCACGGGTGGGGGATCCGTGATTTGAAGGGCTTACCCTTGATCATTTGGCCTTACCTACCGGGGGTTATTTGTTGAGGCTTGTGGAAGGAAAGAAACTCTACGATGTTTGAGGGCAAGACAAGGAGTTGCGATGAGCTAATTCTTCAAATCCATAACCTTCTATTGGAATGGGTTTCAATTAGGAATGACTTTGATGAAGGAGATTGGGTGTCTATTTGGAGCGAGTAGTCGCATTGTTGTGTTTGGGGATTTTTCTTTTTCTTTCCTCTTCTTGTTGTTGGTCTGTTTTGTTTTCACCTTCTTGGTGAGGCTCCCCTTGTTCTCTTCTCCTTTGTTTATTTTCTAATAAAGTTTATCCTTTTATCTCTCCAAAAAAAAAAAACAATAGAGAGGGGTTCACGGCCCCTATAAGAGGAAAATTTTCATCTTTAAGGCAACACTTTAAGCATTCGAGAGAGTGTTAAGAGTTTTTGTTAAAAGTGAGCCTTCTCCTTTGAAAAACCCTTCTTCATAACTAGTTTGAGCTTTCAAGACTAAGAATCTCCCTAAAATCACTCTCTTACTTGCTCTCCTTCACTTCCAAGCTTCTTACCTAAGTGGAGAGACATTTGTGGGTTGTCCCACGAGGAAACCCTTGTTTGGCTAAACTCAAGAAGCTCTAGAGCCAAGGCTTGAAGCATTGTAAGATCAATAGGCACACTAGCTCTTGAAGGAGCACTCCTACTTGGTAAGAATAGCAACATCAACTATTGAGTGGTAAGCTTTGCTTTCATTTTTCATTCATTTGCATACATATTCATATTCATATTATTTAGCTTCCGCCAGAGACTAAGTCTACACTCGCCAAAGACACGGGGTGTAGTGAATAGCTTACTTAGTGCAAGTAGTTAGATTTTTTTTATGTTTTGACCTAGATGGTAATAGTCAATCTTAATAAAAAAATACCTAAGCTCGGTAGTGAGTTTTTGGAGAGTAGATTTAAGTCATCGTGCCAAACCACTATAAAACTTGTGTTGTGGATTGTTTTGTGTGATTGCTCGTCTCTTTACTTTCAAATCCATATCTACTCTTGCAATATTATTCTTGAGTAGCTACATCATTAACACACACTTGCATTAATTCAAAGGATCTAAAATCGAATTAAAAAAAATCCTAACAAATTGAAAAAGGGGTAAACTAATTATAAATCCTATTCAACCCCCCCTCTAAGATTAACCTATATGGTATTTCAAGTATCTATAGAAGGAAGGACTTGATTACAATGGGGTCTTCTCTCCAGAGGTAAAGCATACCTCAATCAAGATCATTTTGTCATGGTTATGTTGTTTGATCTTGAGCTAGAGCAACTTGATGTCAAAATGGCATTTCTTCATGGTAAGTTGAAGGAATAGATTTATATGGAGTAAGCAGAATGATTCAAAGAGAAGTTTGTTTAAAGGTTGAACAGATCATGTTATGAGCTTAAGCAATCTCTAAGATAGTGGTACAAGCGCTTTGATTCCTTTATGGTGTGGGTTGTGATGCATGAGCATAATTTGTCAAGATTGTTTCCATAAGATTTATTTCTTCAATATTTCTTTTTTTTGTTTTGTTTTGTTTTAATTTGTAACCAAACCCTAAAGGTCTTGGAAAAGAAATTATTCATGGTAATCAAGAGTCTTTGCAATAACGATTAAGTTTAGGGTCTTAGGTGCAATATTAAAAGTACGATTCCTAGATGGTTTAGGAGTCTAGTGGTCAAAGTCTATATAAAGAATCGATATTAGGTTGTAATCATATTTTAATATCTAAAGTATCTCTCTTCTTGGGTTTTAGCCGTGTACTCCCCATTCTCTATCCCTTACTTCTCTTTCTTCCTACGAGTAAGAGGTAATCTCTCTCTCTTCTTTCTCTTTCTCGACATCTAATCCTTCTCATTCTCTCTTTTTTCTTTCTTCTTCTTCTTTCTCTCTTTCTTGCTTTCTTGTTTCTTGAATAATATTCTTTACTGCTAAATATCGTTTCTTTAACTAAAGAATTATCAAGAATTACCAAGAACCTTTCAAGATTCAATCTAGTAGGGTTTTTTTTTATAACCCAAACCTAAAATCAGACATAAATCCCCTCATTGTGTGATTTTTCTTTGGGTTTCAGTGTTACTTCAGTCTAGTTTTCATCTATATCAGTTTCTTGAATTCTTTCTTTGATTTCACATCATTCTTGAATTGTTTTCTTCCTACAATTTTCTCGTTTCTTGAATAAACCCTATAGCAGCCACTTTTTTATATAAAATTATATTTCGAATCTGATCCAAAATTCGTGAAATTTGGAACAGTGGTACTTTATAGACCTTAGATTTACCCTACAAAAGCACAGAATTTTATGACGCACGACCAAAGGTATTTTGGTTATTTTGCACCTTTGCCCCAAAATATCTAGAATTGATTTTTTGGGTTTTTCCTTCTTCTTTCTTCTTGTTTTCTTGTCTAGATTCCTCTAATTATATTCCTTACTTTTTATTCTAAATTTCTTTTCACTTTACTAGTGTTTGGGGTGTTTACGAGACTTTCTTGATTCTTTAATTCTGTCCTAAACTTCTGCAAGCTTCTTTCCCCACTATCCTACATCAATTGGCTACATGAGGAGCCAATGTGACAATTATAGAGTTCTTGAAGATGGTTTCTTTACTCTACTAATGTCATATGTCAATGACATGTTGATTGCTACCAAAAATAAGCATGAGATGGATTTACCAAAGTCCAAGTTAAGTAATGAATTTGACATGAAGGATCTAAATGCTACTAAAAGGATCCTTGGTATGGAAATCTAAAGGAACAAGAAAGTTTGAAAGCTTTTGGTGTCACAAAGGTATATGGAAAATGTACTAGAGAAATATAGCATGCAAAGCGCTAAACCATTAAGTACCCCTCTAGCAAATCACTTCAAATTTTCAGTTGACTAATGTCCTACTACAGATGAAATGGAGGAAATGTCCCGGGTGTCGCTAGTGTTGTGAGAAATCTTATGTATGCAATAGTATGTAGTAAGCCGAATCTCTCACATGCGGTCAGTTTGGCGAGTAAGTACATGGATAATTCAAGTAGGGAGCACTGGAATGTTGTAAAGTGTATACTAAGGTAATTAAAAGGTACAGTGGATTTTGGTATTTTATTTGAAGAACAAAAAGGAATGGGACAAGTTGTGAGCCATGTTGATGTCAATTATGCAGGTGACTTGGACAAGAGGAGATCTACGACAGGGTATCTTTTTACTCTTAAAGGTGGGTCTATTAATTGGAAAGCTATGCTATAGCCAACAGCTGCCTTATCCACAATTGAGGAATAATACATGATAGTCATTAAGGGTGCCAAGGAGACCTTGTGAGTGATAGGTTTAGTCATAGAACTTTGGTTGAAGCAAGAAAAGTTGGTGTTATATTATGATAGTATGAGTGTCATTCACTTGGCTAAAGATCAGATTTATCATTCTAAAACCAAGTACATCGATGTGAGGTATCATTGGATATGAGATTTTGTGACAGATGAAAAGATAAATTTGATGAAGACTCCCACAAAGGACAATGCAGCTGACATGATGACCAAGATAGTTATTACAAAGAAGTTCACACATTGCTTGGACTTTGACCAATCTTGTTCGTTTTAAGGATTGGTGGAGCCACCCTTACCAATTGGGATGGGACACCTCAAGTAAAGTTGGTGCAGAGATGCATCATATATTGGTGTGGTATGAAGGAGTTGTGTTGCTTTATGATGCAAGACAAAGTACACTAGATGTGATTTTCATTTTCAAATAGGCTAGAAAATAAAGCCAATGTGAAGATTTGTTGGGTGTGTCTTTAATTTTCAGCCATCAAATCTAAAGATGGTTTGAGAGTTTAGGTGTTACAAAACTCCTTGAGTGTGAGTTGGGAGATGGTTTTATAATCGAATTGGAAACCTAAACATAAAAAAAGGGCTAACGTAGAACTCCATTATGCAGGGTTGAAATTTTTCATGAGTTTGAGAGTGTGAGAGAGAGGGAGAGTACAAGGGGCTTTGGTGTGGGTTTTCGAGTCTGAAAATACACATTATTCTTTACATGGTGAAAGAATGTATAATTCTCTCCCGTGGATGTAGGCTAAAAAGCTGAACCACGTAATCTCGGTATCTTTGTTGTGGTTTGCCTTTATTTTATGTTTTCTACTATATTCATGTGATTTAGAAGCAGTAAAATTTTAGCTATTGCAAGCATATCCCAACATCAATTTGAAAGATATATTGCATTTTCAATTTCACTCCACGAAATAATGGCAACTTGTCACCTGTTAATAGTATGTTTCTAATATGAAAAGCACACAGGAATAAGACGTAATTTCATTTTTGTTGTGTTGGTAGTAGCAAAACACCAATAGAACAAAGACACTGAAACAAACCACACAAACTACCTAAAATAAAATTGAGCCCATACAAATAATTGGAGAACAAAACACTAAATCAATATCTAATGCACATTCTATTGCTTTGATCCATCAAAGAAGCCCTCAACATACCTTCTATACCCAGACTAAGTGACTTAGGAGACAGACCAGGCAGGTCAGACTAGATTGAGAACTGAATCTACATAAAACCCAATCAAAATTGTATATATATATATAACAAAAGACCTCATAGGTTAAAGGAAGATGGAATAAGGGTGATAGAATGCATCTAGTGGCTTGGGATGATGTTTGTAAGCTAAAGCATCTTAGGGGTCTAGGAATTAATAGGATTCAGGATATGAATAAAGCTCTTCTTACCAAATAGCTTTGGAGATTTGGTTATGAAAATGAGAGTTTGTGGCACCAAGTTGTGGCCAATAAATATGGTTGGTCAATGATTGGGAAACAAAAAGTTCTTTTCTTCCATATGGATGTAGTTGTTGGAAGGCAATTATAAATTATTTGGTTGATTTTAAACAAGGAATCAAGTTCGAAGTGGTTTCAGTTTCAAAAACAAGGTTTTTGTTAGACCGTAGGTGCTCTCTCAAACCCCTTATGCTTGAACATCCTACGATATACCGTTTGGCCCGTAACAAGGAGGTGATGGTTGAGGATTATTGGGTTTCGGTGGGTGATGGCAGCATTAGGAATGTGGACCTTCGTGGAGGTCTAAATGATTGGGAAGTTGATAAGATGGCTAATTTGTTAGGCAAGGTTGACCCTATTCATTTGAGGGGGGAGGTGAATCACTGTTTGCGTTGGATATTTTTTAAAGATAGGGTTTTTTCAATTAAGTCTTGTAGAAGAGCCTGGTAGACTGAGATCGAAACGGAATGTACTTGGGCTTCTATTTGGAAACTTTTGCTTCCAAAGTTGCTTTCTTCTTTTGGACTATAGTAAAGGAACGCCTTCTTACTATTGACTTGCTTCAAAGACGTGGTATGATTATTCTAAATGCTTGCCCCATTTGCTTAAAAGATGCTGAAAATGTTGATCACATTTTTATTTATTGCCGTTTTGACTCGGAGATTTCGGAAAGGTTCTTGACGGAGATTCATCTCTCTTGGGTGTTCCCAAATAGGATGGTTTTGTTATTGGCTTTGTGGAATATGTGGAAGGTTTCTAAGAAGGGATGCATTCTTTGGAAATCAGTGTGTTCGTCCATTTGTTGGTTAATTTGGCTTGAGCACAACAAGAGCCTATTTGAAAGTTGCTTGGAATCGGCTTTCAATATTTTTTGCAAGGCGAGGCAGTTAGCTTGTTTTGGGGGAATGGCTTGCAATCATTTGGGGGATTATTCAGTGGCGAACACCAAAAGGAATATATATATTATTAGTCAGACCAGAAGACCCAGTAGCACGCCCCTGACATGTTGGGATAGCTTGAGAACAGAATGTGTGAATATGCATAAAAGCGGCCAAACTGTATGCACCATCGTGTTTTGAGTTAAATCCTTTAAACTCCACAGAGAATGAAGGTACCAATTAAGAACGGCTTGCTATCTGCCAGTGTTGACGCCTAACTAATACCTTTCAGTAAAGAAGTCAGTAATGCTAGCATAGAGAGAATACTAATCTGGATAAACTATTCAGGTATGAGAGATTATCGTAACTATACTTTCTAAGCAAGGTTGGCAGACTCCCTTATCAGACAGATTGCAACATGAAATGTGTTTAACTGAAAAACCAAATGAATATACAAGAACTGAGAAAGGCAAAGCAAAAATAATAATACTAATATATCACCAATTTTACCTCTTGCAAATCCGATAGACTAATTAAGCAAATAGTAGCCGATACTGCACCGCTAGAATAGACTGCAAAATTCACTCCACCATCTTGAGCTGTGGCACCAAAGGGTACTGGACTACCTGCATACACTTGGAACAGTCTCAATCTCGGCTTCTCAACAACTGCAATCTCCACTTCAGCCCCTCCATCACTTGCATTGACAACTAACGACTTCATTCTAGTAAAATTTTCAGAATCCTTTTCAATTACCCTCATTTTCAAAGTGTTTCTTCTTTTCTTGCAGACTGCCCTCTGCCTCTGTACAAAATTGGAGTGAGTTGGAAGATTTCTCCATTGCCCCTGCCAAGGACTGCATTTACCATTATAGCCCAAGAATGAAGAACTCTGCGCTAACTCCATAGCTAAACAAGCTCAAGAACATTTATCTTCGTAAGCAAACAAAGTTGAAGCAACTCAACCTTTAAATTCAAAGTTCTTGACACGAAAACGGAGAACGAACAGCATAAACAGTGTGATAACTCAAAACTAGATTGCAGAGCAGAATTTATAGTTGTATTCACTACTGTGAAAACAATGACAACCAAACGGCACAAAGTTTAATTCTGTAGGAAAAGATCAAGGATTTACAGGAAAATACAGAGACTCAAACTGAAAATACTTCTAGTTGAAAGAATGCGACCGAGACTCGAAAACAAAATGGAAGACAGTAAGGGGTCCGATGAACATGAAACACACCCTACTCGAACTAAAATCCAGAAATCAAAATAAAAAAGATTATGACCCGATGAACATGAAAGGCACCCTACTCGAACTAAAACACAGAAACAACGCAGGAAAAAAAAAACGAAAAGAAATTTCAGAGATTACAAAGAAAAGATAGGGTTTTAAGCTAGCAAAAGGAATTCCAATTTATTTTCGTAACAGAAATTTACAGAGAACAACTAGGGTTTTGAGGATGAATTTGATAATTGAAGTATGGGATTTAGAAAATGAAACTTTTAATGCGATTGCTTTGCTCTTTTTCCTTCACTAGATTTGTCCTGCATGATCGGAAACAAGTGGTTTTCGTTTTCAGAGGAAGACGGGAGTTCCTTTATCGAAATTTATTTGCATCTCGTTCCCGCTATCTAATCACGTGGGAAGTGATGAATAGACCTACGATGTACATTCGAAAATGTAGATCTATGGAAAAACCGTTGGATCCGTATCTTTCAGGTAGGAGTTTGTACAATGGAATGAGATTCGCATCAATCACAAGACTTTTTCTAAAAACCAATGGATTAGAATTTATTTTCGTATCCATATGCTCTATGATATTATTATTTATTGAACAAAAGATTCCAATCCAATGGTTTTTTCATAAGGCAAAAAAAAGTGAAAAGCATCTCCAGTAAGTGTATATCACTTTTTTGGTTGGTGCTGATGTGTTGGCCCTAATGTCGTTCTTACTTTAAGCTAACTTTAAATAATCCTACCAAATCCCACCCGTATTTATTTTCTTAGATGATTATGCACTAGATATTTTCGTTTTCGTTTTCTGCATAAGCTTTTTACAATTTACACACTTGCGCATTTTAGATCAGAAACGCCCTTTTCTTGTTATCCACCCAGCATGCTGTGGAGTGTGGATCCAATCACGCCTGAAGTAAAAGGATTAGGGTTTGAAATGTATCATCCATTCCAATCATCTTGTATCCTCCCATTTGGAATTATAAAAAGATTCAGTATAGCCATAAAATGTCATGTATCAACATATCAGTAAACCCCTTTATGGTTTTTCTAAATCAGCTTATCTTGGCAGTTCTGGATAGTGGAGTTGCTATCTGATTAGGAAGGCAATGTGTGATAACCAGCTAATCACGTCTACCATGTAGACTAAAAGCCTGTTGGCAGCTACTTGTAATGTAATCATTTCATATGAGTTTCTCGCATTTGTAACCATGAAACGATGGTTTGTAATGAACTCATTCAAATCTATACTGATTTGTTAACTACAATTAGAAATGAAGTCTTTAAAAAAAAAGAAGTCATTTTTGGTTTTTCTATAAAATAAAATGACTAATGTTATCCAACACAAATCAGTGCAAATATGAATGAATTTATTACAAAACATCCCATTGTAGATACAAAAGCCTTGGGAAACTCAAATGAAATGATTACATTACATGTAGCTGCTAAACGCATTCTAATTAAATTTGTGTAGCTTTGTAGCTTTGGTTGTAATGAGAGTTATCTATCAAGACCAAGAATCACCACCAACTATAAATAAAGTGTGATTGGTCAACCGAATTCAATAACTTGATTCTACTGACATGTTTTCTTCGACTGAGATTCGTAAGTTAATGAAGTTCGGTTATAAATTTGAGAATGCCTTAAGCGAGTGTACTTATTCTATGAATGATTTCACCTTAATGCCATGTAAAAAGATAATACATGGTTACTCAGGTAAAAAAAAAAAAAAGTAACTTCCCGAAATTGAACGAATTAAAGAGAGCTTTCTACTATTCAAATTATTTAAGGGAAGTGGAAAAAAAAGTCATGAGGTAAGAATTTGAGGACTTGAAAGTATATTGAAGAAAAAAAAGGTCAATGTAAAAGTTGATTTCACAAAATGACTCAATAAAAAAAAATGCAAAGATTTGGAGAAGATTTAGGTGCTCTGATGAATAGGGCTGTTAACAAAGAAAAAGAAAATCAAAGAGTATGCAATAATTTATCATGATTTGGAAAAAATAGTGTTACTAGAATAGACTTAATTTGAATTACCAAAAAAATAATAATAATAGACTTAATTTGAAAGCCAACTGAAATATCCCATTATAAACTTGGTTTAGGAGTTAAGGAAACAATATTGGAACAAACTACTGATAAAATTATATATATATATATATCAAGATTCATAATTTTGTGGAACATTAAAAAAAAGTAGAAGGGAACATCCCAGTCGAATATGATAATGCGATTATAAAACATAGATTAATAGTAAGTTTGGGAAAGAGTTGAAATTAAGCTCAATTAAAAGCTGATATTTTTTGTTAAAACAAAATGAGCTTAAAATAATGAACGAGATCAATGAAGTAAGGAAATAGGAAAAACAAAAATCCAGCTTTAACCTTTACAAATGAGAACTGTATGTTAAAAAGCTTAATTTGGGAGTCCAAAATCTGAAATCAAAGCCTACAGTAGAAATTATATAGAATTATATTTTTGAAAAATAATTAGAAATAAAAAATAAAATCCACTATGCCATGTGAGGGGAAGGGGAGAAAAGGTAAAAGTGGTTTGAAAATATAAGCTCAAAGTAAAGAAAATGAAACAAACAAATATTGCAATATTTGTTAATTTTTAGGAAACTCATTTTGAAAATCTTGGGAATTGTCTTTAGAATTTATGCTAAATCCATGGATTTAGTCTAGGAATTTTTTTTTTTAATTTAGAAAATAGATAAAAAAAATTATATGAGTAAACTTGTTTTTAAAATATAATGTGACAATTATATGCTAAAAATTTATGCAAGTTGAGAGTTTAAGCCAATCTAAATAAATCTTTGTAAAATGATGTGGAGGGCACAATCATATATTATTCTTCAAATAATTCCATGTCTCAAGTAAAATCTCATAGTCTATAAGTTTTCCCATAGTATCCTTACCCTTAAATATTTCTATTGAAGAATTCGGCATTTGACTGTAGTATAAAAAATCAAATTATAAGATAAATGAATATATTTTCCAAAATATTTCATCAAAATATGTAGGAAACATGTTTTATCGGAAGGAAGGAATCTAGAGCTTAGTGGTGACTATCATTGATTATTAAGTCGTAAAAGAGAATATCTAATATGCTGGAAGGCTCCAAATGGATTACTTTTAAGAGGTGTAGTTGATATATCCGATGCATGTATAATAAGGAATGAAAGAATAAATGATATAAAAAAAATTGAAATTAAAATTTTCACTTAACATTTTTTTTTCGAACAAATTCTCTTGCCTCTTCAAGTTTCAAAACGTGGAAAATTCTCTTATTTTTTAATTTCTTACATTATCTCTATTTTTTTACTCTTTATTTTATTTTTCAAACTACTTTGAAAATAGTTTAGCTCGGTTTAAAGTCTAATTTTAATTGTAATGATGCCACCACAGTGACATGTAGTTAGATTCCATGTGGCTAACAATATGGGCATAGTCATCATGCTCCAAAAAGTAACTTAAGAGGCATTGGAAATGTCATTCTTCTATATTTTATTCAAAATTTAATTATTGTCATTCAAAATATCATTCGACGTCATTTGCATTGTTGTTATGTTAAATTCAGATTGAAAAATGAATAGTGTGTACAAAATAATTCAAAAGGTCTCAAAGCTATATATTTGGTATGTCTAGTATTTAGTTGTCTACAAGAACTGTGACTGCCTAGACCTTGCCTTAGTGCACATCATTAAATGGTCTAAGATTATACTAAAAAAGAAATGACATTAATCGCTAGTTTCTATAGGAAAAGTGTTGCTAACTTGAAAGATTGTGTGAAGGCAATTGTCCCACTGGACATGCCATTAATTTTTTATGTATGAAACAAATACAAAAAGATGATGACTAGTTTACTTAAGGGATTCATATTGATTTTGAAGTGGAATACAATTTTATTACTATTATTCTTTTGTATAAAATATAAAACATCTAATTAACAGTCGTCCTGTGAAGATGAGTGTTGAAAGATGTATCTTGTGTATTTTTGGAGACGTTGATGTAGTTTTGCTTCACCCCAGGCCTTGTGCTTAATTGATTGTGAAGAACTTTCTCTATCGCATAGAGTCATAGGTGCCTTGCCTTCTTTGTAACAAGGAAAACCATAGGAAAAGGAGGGAAATTGTACTTTTTTCATGAGAAATATCACTTTCATGCTGTATGATGCATGGGGATACCAAATGGAAAAACTTGGTAAAGCCACCTAGAGTCTTCAACCTTTCCCACGTTTTTCCATTTTTTCATATATTTGTTCATTCACCTATTATAATAACTAGCATTGCATTTAAAGGGTAAAATTATAATTTTATCCCATAAGGGTAAAATGGTCATTGAATATATATAGACATATCTCATAGTGGTTTAGGGAACATTTGGACCAAACCTGAAGTGTATGACCGAGGTTGGGCCTCGAACATGTCAAGTTTAAAAGTTATCATGATGACGTATTTAGGGTAACTTCCTGAGCCCACCAAAACCAATATAAAAAGAATTAAGAGTTGAGACATATCTTTTTGGAAATGTATTTGAGTCTATTTTCTAACCCAATAAATGGTTTGTAAAAATGAGTTTTATAAATAAAGTTATGATCATTTTACTATTAAAAGGTCAAAACGAAAAATTCTGCAACCGTGATCCAAGTCGTGATTAATCACGTACAAAGGGCACACCTCTCGGGTAGTGCTCGTAATCGATCACAAATAGTATCAGAACACAAAATCCATGATCGATCATGATCTATGATCGATCACAAACCCCATGATCGATCATGTCACATCCAAAAATGCTGAAAATCCTGAAAATTACTATTTTTACCATTTTTATGACGTGGCTCGCTTTCATTTGACCCCATACGAGTGGAAACTCGTCTAAGATGACTCAAACTCTATTTAAACCTCATTTAGGTTATTTGTCTTCATTAGAATAAATATGGAAAGACTTATAAAGGATTATGAAAGTTCTTAAGCTAAGAGATGAAGGTTTTTCCCCAATTAGGTAAATTTCACTCCCAACTCTAGAAATCTTCATGGATAGCTCATTTTCTTCTTAGATATAACCTAAATGACTATAGATTCTTATTTTTCTATCTTAGTTTATTATTTCTAACCATGTATTTGTTTGTTTACTCATAGAGGAATGAAGATTGAACAAAGGGAAATGAGTTTTAGAGGAGTTTTCTCTTCAAGACAATGAGGATTAGTATTGGGTGAGTAGATATTTAGTTTATGTTCACTTTTACATTCTTAGGATCATAGATTTATGCAAAATAATATTGGATTTGGTGGTTTTACATCTATTCTTTATGGGCTTGATTATTTTCTTATGTAGAACCTTGATTTCATGGATTGTATGGGTAGATATGCATTTTATGCTCACTTTCCTTTTCTAGGATATTAGATTTGATGATTGTGAATTATATTTTTGTGGATTCATCTGTTTTTTTTTTTTTTTTTGTTGAGAATATTGTTTCCTTATAAATGGATCATTTTTCATTGAGATGAGCATTTTGGTTTATATTCTCTTATTGGTTTCCATGATGTTCTTGGGTTATGGAGTTGTGTTATTGTGAATGAAGCTTTGTGGGATGGATTGAATGACCTCTATTCTATGTGATAAAGTTTGAGAACTTTATTTACTTGTGATGTAGGATGTGAAAGGTTTCTTATAGTGAAGATTGGGCTTTCCCTTTAATTTCCTTTGAATTCCTTAATTCATGCTCTCTACATGTTTGATAAAATGTTTCTCACATATTTTTCATGCTGCTTACATGTTTCTTGAATGTCTTTGAATTCCTTGCATGAGCTTATTGTACTTTTTAGTGAATTTCATCATATATACATATTGGCCTATAG
>JAOXJP010285216.1:0-19201 GCA_025762735.1 Platanus orientalis | reverse complement strand
GGCCATAGCCCAATTAGGTTCTTAAAACCATGCACATTGGTACAACATAGTCCCGACCCCCATTTTGCTAACTTGTTCACATTTTCCACTAGCGCAGAGTACTCTATAAGTATGCAAACAATCTAGAATGAATCTACCATGAATCACTCTCACAGTTAGACGTACCTGACTACCTAGATTGTCACACACAACAAACCCCTAGAACTACATGTAGTTTGATCCTGACAAAACCCTAGGAATACACTGAACTATATAAGATTGTGTATGTAGGCAGCTTGAGACTATGTCTCTTATGCAACTGCAATGATCACACCACGGGGGTGGTCCAGACTAATAACTTTATATTTAACAAAGCATGAAATTTAACATAATTCAAAACATTTATGAATGAGAGAAGTCGCCCTAAAAAGGCGGGTATTTGGGGTGCTTAACACCTTCTCCAAATGCAGCTATACAACTTACCCTTTATCTTAGAAATGTAAACCAGTATTGAGAGTTAAACCCCTAGACCTTCGGGTCTAGACTTCTCCTCTTCTCCGAATAGGAGAACCAACGTCCAACTCCGTTGCTTAACCTCGAGTTGGTGGCGACTCCCAGAAAAGCCTAACCCTCTCATAAAAGGGTTAGTAACCTTTCACGCACCGGTATCACGCATTGAAGAGTGAACCTGAAAACCATGGGCGGGAGGGGGAATCCAAACCCCTCCCAAACACTGATGTTCACAATACCCAGACTACTCATACTTGTGACATTATATTATTAAAAAATAGAATATAGACATCATATTAGCCAATCATATCTGATACATCGTATTTGTTCGATGGGGTCCTATATCAAGCTAGTGAGTCCTACATCATACTAGTTCACTTAAATTTAACATTTGTTTGAACAAAGTCTTATAATTATAATTCTCAAAAATAAAATAAATACAAATATTAGAACCATAAACACTTATTCTACATGAAGCATATATGAATAATTAATCCCTATAATCATTATGAATCATAAAAATTAAATATGGAATATCATTATGATATAAGAGAAATCACTAAGTTTGTTTATCCGTATGAATTTGTTTTAATTAGAATTGTCAATTATTCAGTGATATATTTGTATTCGGTCCGTATATAGTCCTCTTAAAATGAATATGAATCTATTTATATTAGATTCATTTAGTAAATATTTGTTTATAATCCACCAAATACGGGTTGTAAATGTAATGTATTATAAATTCCATGAATTGTAAAATACATGTATTATATAGACTAGGACATGAGTAGAGTCATGTTAGAGTCTAGGAGGTTCTTGGGTTTAAGCATCATGAAGATCATCATCTGTGCCAAGAAAGCCTCAAGAGGTTAATCTGGGAGTATTCAAATCATCCCGAAGGATTCACAACTTACTCCAAGCTCACATAAGGTAAAATTGGTAATGTAAAGTATTCTAGGTGAATCAAGGGTCTAAGGAAGGTTTCCAAAGGTCCACAGACCTTCTCGGACCAAGAAGGGGCAATCCCAAGTCACCACAGCTTTCCCTAGGGGTTAGGGGCTGTTTACTATGACTTTGGATCGATTTAAGCCTCTCAGTTCGATCCAAATTATTTGGATCAATCTAAACTAATTTGGATCGATCCCGGATCGAACCAACAACTCTCGGGTTGTAGGTTCTGAGTGTTTTTTGTACTTGGATCAATCCAAAGTAGCAAAAACACTAATTTGGATCAAGGTCAGACTCATTTTTTTTATAGTTTTTTTAAGATCTTCAATAAATTCCTGAAATGAGAAGTCCTTTCACAAACCCAACATAACTCAATGACCTAATTCTTCACCAATCCAATGCACATTTCTCAACCAGGTGACCTTCCTTAAAAAATATCTTAGGAATTCACTAGGACTCAGATTCTCTGTCTGTTAGACCCTATGGCATCACAACTACAAGACTTAAACACCCATGACTTCCATCACACCACATTCAAACTCAGAAAAAACTAGTCACAGGTCCAAGCGGAGTTTGGTCTGGGACAATTTAGGGTTTTTGGCATAACTTTCAACTCAGGTAGAGCCTACAATTCAAAAATATTGAGGGATATCTTTCATATGAAGATTTCAAAGAACAATTTTACCTTCTTACCCTTCTTTCATTGGTATAGGCCAGTCCAAGAATATTCAGATCCAATTTTGACCCACTAACCGAAACCCAATTATGATTCTGTCAGTTCCATTGCGACCAGAATGTCCAGGAGATGAGAAAAGACTCATAAAGCTTGAAAATTTAAGAGCCATAGGACCCAAAAAGCAAGCCTAGACTATAAAGGGGAGAAATCCGAATAAAATATCTCATTTTTCTACCCAAAATACCCCTGAATCTTTGTTTAAACCTCACACCCTTCATTTGGAATATTCCAAATAAGGGGTGGAGACCCAAAGACCACCATCCTAAACCTTACACCCTCTCCATGGGTCCCACCACCCCTCTCACCTCCTCACCTCCACCACACACATGTTAAGTAGGCCCCACCATCCCTTCCACCTCCTTACCCCATCCAACCACCTCAACCCCTTTTAGAAGACCCCACCTCACCACACTCCCCCTCCACTCATCCCTTACCTCCTTATTTCAGCCACACACCTTACCCCCTTCTAGAAGACCCCACCTCACCACACTCCCCCTCCACTCATCCCTTACCTCCTTATTTCAGTCACACACCTCACCACCCTCTTCTAGAACCCACACCTCACCTCACCTCACCTCCCAACCACCCATTTCCACCTCTACTAACCACCTCACCTCCTTATACCTCACCCTCTCTACCTCACCCCCTTCACCCCACCTATAAATACCCTCTCATTTCGCCTAAGGATAGGGGGGAAGAAATTCTAAACAAGAAAAAAATCATAAAAGAAAGAGAGAAAAGAAAAGAGAGAAGATAAAGAAAGAGAGAAAGAAATAGAAAGAAAGCAAGCAAGGAAAACTCCTATTCAGGTCGGTCCCCTCCCCTCTCTTCATTTGCCTGTCTCCCCTTTTCATTTTTATTTTTGAACACATCATGGTACAGGGACCATAAGTCCCTTTATACTTAGAATTTGGAGCTCAAATTTGATCTGAGAGTCACTGACACAGTGATTTATCATCCCACCAAATTTTCGCCCCTGATAACACCATTAGACCTCTCGAGCTGGGTCCCACTTGTTCACTAAAAAAGGGTGTTCCCCTTATCCAAATTGAACAGTGGGGAATGCCCAAATTTTAACTTTGTCTATAAAAATGGTTTTCATTTGATTCTTATTTTGTTTATTAGTTAACATGTTTATACAGTTAAATTAATTTTTGTAGTCTATTTTATTAAGTTTAGTGTATTTTATCATAATTTCTCTCGAATTAAAATTTTATTGTATATGTTCTTTGTTAAATCTAGTTATTTAACTTATTTGCTGAATAAATTTCTGTAGACTTATTATTTTGCTCTCAAATTTATACAATAGCTTCATGACATTCTATACTTGTTCTCCACCAAATTGGAACCCAAACATGTGTATAACTCCGGTAATGGGCCCTACAACCCCTGAGTTTCACAAAGGTCTGTGCAAAATTGCACAAAACCCACCCTATTTGGAAATTCCAAAAAGTGGTTATACTTGGCCAATAAGTATGAAAATTTTCAAATGCATACCTGAGGTCTTAACCTAGTCCTTTATAAAATTGGAGACCCATTAGACCTCGGGAAATGGCCCAAAAACCTAAAAAATCAGGCTGTTGGACTACTATCCAGAATTGGTATGCCTGAAAAACCTGTATGCTCGAACTTTAATTGAGTTAAAGATTAGGAATACATCCTATTTTAGGCATACCCTCACCCTAACTTATTATACCTTGTTGGAAATATCTCTCTCTCAGCTTTCCAAAGAGACCAACTACGCTCGATTCTGAGTTTTGTGGAGAGAGATATGCCTATTTGAGTGTGGATTGTCCATAATAAGCCTGAATTTTAATCCGATAAAATTCAGGCATACAACATATTTTAGGCGTACACCTTGAGATCAAGCGTACTGCCTATTTCAGGTGTACAGCTTGAGATCAGGCGTATTAACCTAAAATCCATATCCTTCTGTCCTTGTGTGCCTCGTGGTATAAAAAGACCCATAAACCCTTAGAAAACCTTAAAGAAAGACTTATTGACTCCTACCTTTCTAAAATGACCAAGTTGGGTCAATCGGGGATAATACGCCTTAAATCACTTCACTGTGAAGATCAGGCGTACTCAAAGATTAAGCATACACATGAAGATTAGGTGTACTGATTAGAAAATTCTAATCTTACCATTTTCTAACAAATTAAAAGATGAGAATGAAATTTCACACGTATAGAACCACATAAAACCTTGTTCCAACTTTCAGAAACCTTGTCTAACCCTTGTACATAGATTAGACCCAATATTAGACATCTAAATATCCAACACCTGAATTTTACCTGGGTGACAATGCTGATGTCGTGGCTGCTATGTTAGTGCGATCCGGCTGAGTAACCTGACCCAATCATTACCTTTCAATCATTCTCACACTTTTATAAGTCTCCACCTTATCTTAGGGTCATGTCATACTAGTTCATGACCCAAAGACCCTAGGACTTGGCCATAGCCCAGTTAGGTCCCTAAAATACTCAAATTGGTATAACATAGTCCTGACCCTCTTTCAATAACACATTTCAGCAGCGGGGAGTACTCTGTAAGTATAGAGACCCTAAAATGAACCTACCTTGAATTACTCTCACATTCAGACGTAGTTGATTACTGAGATTTAGAAAATCCTTAGAACTACATGCACTTTGATCCCGACAAAATCATAGGAACACAGAACCATACAAGATCGGGTATGTTGGCAGCCAAAGACTATGTCTCAGGTTCAACTGCAATGATCACACCACGGGGGTGGTCTAGACCAATAAAAATCAAAAGAATATTATCAACTTATTTTCCCTTACTAGCAGTTGCTAGGTTAGAGGAGCCACCCTAAAAAGGTGGGTAATTGGGATGCCTAGCACCTTCCCCCAATTGTAACCAAATAGCTTACCCAGATCCTTGGAAACTTAACCAGTTAAAGAGTCAAACCCTAGGCCTAAGTGCTTAGTCCATGCCCTAAAAAGCCTGTATCCTCCCTTCCCCTAGAAAGGATGCAGGCGTCCAACCCTTCCTGTAAAACCTCGAGTTGGTGGCAACTCTAAACCTAAGCCCAGAGTCTAACCCAAATCAGTCAGACACGATTCCCCGAAGTGGGGCGGGCAGAACTCCCCGATTTTTTTGTGATGCCCACAAGTGGCCTCTCCCTTCTTTATTCCCTTAGTCAGTTGTAAGGCTAAGATTGTCAAAACCTTGGTCTTCCCCATGTGCACTATGGGGACCATGCACGGGAATCCTTCATCCATGATGTTCACCACCCCGGGCATGGGGATTGCCTTGGCAGCACTCAAGAACTCCATGCCCAAGATGACTTGGAAGTCATCTAGTGTAACGACGAAGAGAAAAGTGGTGTCCTTCCATCCTCCGATGCATAGCTCAATGTCCTTTGCCATGCCATGGATAGGCCTTGCTTCTAAGTTTACTGTCTTCATCTTGCTAGTGTCCTTAGCAAGTTGGAGGCCTAATTGCTTGGCCTCCTCTTCTAAAATGAAGTTGTGGGTGGCACCCTTGTCGACCATAGCCCTTGTGGGCTGACAATTGAAAAAATGTCTACGTACATCCACTCTTTTCTTTTGGGCTTAGCAACCTTTTCTTTCCCACTGATGGCATTAAGCAACCTTAGGTCCCCCAGGAGTTCTTCCTCTCCTTCTTCCTTCATTCTAAACCGAGTTTAAGGCCTTCTTTTGTTTTATGGGTAGTCCCTTGCCCAAAGATTCCCATTGCAAATGAAGTAGTTAATGTTCCTCTTGTAGGTTTTCGACTTTCCCTTGTTGTGTAGCTTCTTGGATGCCTCATTGTGGCTACTCTTATTCTCTCCCCCATTTATTAAAGAAGTTGTCATGCTTGGCCTTTGTTGAGGGCTCCCTGCTTTGACATTGACAAGTCGCTCGGCCGCTACTAGGGCCGAGGCAAGGTGAAGTACTCTACGCCATTGGAGCTCTTGTTCTACCCATAGCTAGAGTCCGTCCATGAAGAAGAACTTGTCTCTCTATCATGTTGGTGATGTCCAACAAAAGGCTTGTGAATTTCTTCACATACTCCCAGATTAATCCTGTGTGCTTGAGGCATTTGAGACTCTTTTTCACCAAATACTTGTAGTTCTCCGGGCTGAATTGTAGCTTCAATTCCTTCTATCGATCTTCCCATGTCTGGATAGTGCAAAGGACCTTCTCGATGTCACCATGCTTTTTGCACCACCACGTCGTTAATGAGGTACATGACGGCCATGTCAATCTTGGCATATTCATCATCGAGCTTTAGTGCCTTGAAGTATTGCTCAACTTGCCACAAAAAATTTTCTAGTTCCTTGGTGTCTTAAGATCCACTGTAGTACTTCGGCCCCGGGACTTTAATATTAGTGGTCTCCCTTGGAAAAACCCATTGTTCGCAACGACCTTTTCTAACACCATAATCTTTGCCTTCACCTCCTCAATTTTGGCCTTCATTGAGGAGGTGACTTCAGTCATCTGCGCCTTGAGTACGTCGACCGCACTCTGAATGTCGGCCTCAAGTTCCTTGGCTAGCTTAGTTCATTCATGTTGGCGGCCCTCCATGGCCTCCAACCGTGCTTCTTCATTGACGAAAGAAAGTTCTTACTTGCCCACACGCTCCTCCAATGGGACAAGTTTGGCGGACTTGTCCCATTTTTTCTTGCTAGACCCACTTCCCTTCCTCTCACTTGGGTCGGCCATGACAACTTTCGATCCCGACCTAGTGCATTACTTAGCCAATCATCCCTTGAGCTAGCTTTGATACCAACTATCATAAGGTCACAAATTATTGCTCCATAGACAATAACCATATGCAGATAATCAATGAGATGGATAGACATGATAGGTACGCCAACAGAGTCAGAGCCATGCGGCATGTTACAAATCCAACTGGTAGTACTGGGTACCAATACCATAAGTTAATAGATCCTGTAGTATTGAGGATGAACTGGTATACGGCTAAACTGTGCACAGGACTTCCTCATAGAGATAGTTGGGAAGGACATTTGTCATTCTAGCTATCTATTAGTTAGTAGTTAGTAGCCAACTTTCTATGATTGAACATCATTCAATCTGGAAGGCTAGTAGGTATGAACTCCGATCTATAGTCATTCATGCAATGCTAAAAAGAAGAATTGGAGGAGGGACCTTTTGGCATGACACTGATACCACTTGACTCCCTTTAGACGGGAGAACTACTTGATGGAGCCATCTTGGATCGAGCACTTACAGCGGATTTTCTGAGTACAATGATTTTTTCCATTCCAGCCCATTCCTTATTTAGTTCATCCACCATGATCGAATTCAACAGTTGGCTCGCTATATTACTCTCACCGGTGCACGACCAACAACTCATCGAATTGATTCTCATCACAATCACCCCTTATCCCTTAAAAGTTAGCTTTCCACCCAAATGCAATGCTTGGACCATGCAATGATCCCACCACTAATCTATTCCTAACTCAAAATCCATAAAAGACATTCTTATCTGGTTAGCACTAGTCTCTCGGTCAAAGGGATCAATCACATAATCAATGATAAAAGCGGACGTAAAAGCAGCCCCTATTGCATAAGGGGGAACAATACTTGATTGGATTGGAATGAATGTTGGGATGACCCACCTAATGAATTCACAGGATTAAGAGGGGATGAGCTTGTTGCTTAATTATATTCACTAACCACAAGGAGGAGATTGCTACCTCTTTCGTTCATAGATAGATGGATTTGAAGCAGCTATCAAGTTGGTAGACCATGCATCCGATCCTTGGTATTCAAATCCCTACCTCATTACTTCCCTTTCAACTGCCTGTTAAGCTGATGATTCGATTTCCGCATCTTCCTGCTCATCTGCACCTGAACTCTCCCTATCTCTCCTACTAGACAAAATTGAAGCTTGATTTAATGCCAGAAAACTAAGGGCCAAAAATAGGTTTGGTAGCTTAGTGATCCGATGTAGAAGCTACAATCCCAGCAATAGGATAAATGGGCCAAAACCATGATGTGATCTTTATCTCGACGAATCCCCTGCCGAACCTCTTATCTGGAAGGTAGAGTTTTCATATTAGAAGTGGGCAGATGGCAAGGGAGTTGTGGCCATGGTTTTCAATATCAAGGTCTGTGTCAGACCCAATTGATCTTGATATATAATTAAATCAGATTGACCAATCCTAATGTGGATCAATAGTGATTCGGTTGAATCTATGGTCAATCTTTCTAAACCTAACAAATCTGGCCGATCATGATCCAACCAATCATAACCATAGATTGGCAGTCTCTATGCTAATAGTGATCTATATGGTCAATTCAAATCATAGCTAGTTGATCCCAATTTGGATTGAACCATCTGAATTAAGATCGATCGATCCTTGATCCTAAGTAAAAAATGGTAAGTATGAAGGTGGAGATTGGGTTAAGAGCATAGTTTTAAAATTCAGAATTATGTCCAAATCAATCCATGATTGGATGATACCAATATGGATCTACCAATCCTGTGAAGATTGATGATCTACCTTAGATCAACTGATCCACAACCTATAATCAAAATGAGAAAGTTCCAACAGTATATGGCGATGGTGTTCGAGCCTCCTCCCTAATTTTTGCTATATAGCAAACCTTGGATTGTCACAATGGGAAGTTGTAGCAAATTTTTTGCTTGAGCAAATCTTTTGCCATGATAGATAGAACTAGATACCAAATGTTTGGGGGTCTAGTATCTCTATTATATTGTGTCAATGTATGAATGATATACAACATAACTTGACTTTTTTTTCCCATATAGTAGTGTGGAAAGCTAATGGAGATCTTATTCAAATTTTTAGGTGCAATCCAAAGAGACAAAACATCAAAGCAATGTAAAGAAACGGAGTCAGCCATCCCAACATAACAAAACCAGTAGTAGTTTGAATTGGATGATACATGATGACAATCATACTCAACATAAGAATTAGGGTTGTCAATGAGCCGAGCTAGCTCGGCTCATTATGAACCAAGCCTGAGCCTGATTTAAAGCTCACCAAGCCGAGCCTTAGCCTTGAGTTAAGCTCATTTTCTAAATGAGCCTGAGCCGAGCTTCAGTGAGCTCAGCTCATTAAAAGCTCAACTCATTAAGGATATAAATAATATATGTATATTATATTGAATTCATATAAGATTTACTCCGTTAGACGTAAATTCCAAGAAATAATATTCTTATTTTTTTAAATCCCTAATAAACCCCAAGTATATAAGGACATTTTCTTTCCCAAATCCCTAACCCCATCATATCCCCATTTGTTTTTCTTGTCTTTCCTTCCCCAAATCCCTAACCCTCTTTGAATACCCTTTTGTTTTTTGTTTTTGTTTTTGCCTTTCCTTCCCCAAATCCCTAACCCCCATTAAATCTTTTTTTTTTGTTTGTTTTGTTTGTCTTTCCCTCCCTAAATCCCTAACCCCCATTGTATCCCCCTTTTGTTTTTCTCACTCTCTTTGACCATTTCTCACATTCAAGGCTCTAAATCCATGCTCATTGGCAATCAAAGCTTGGTGATTTCGTTGTTGCAGAACTGGATCAGTGATTGAATTTCAATCCTTAATCTCACTGACAAATGATTGATTTCATCGACAAACGATTGATTTCCATCTTAAATCTCACCGATGATTGGAGCCTATAGATTTTTTAGCACTCATGGCTTTCCACTTCAATGTCTTAATCGAATTCTTTGTCTGTTGAAGAACCAAAGCAAAACTCATGGGTATGTGATCTCTCTCTCTCTCTCTCTTTCTTTCACTCTTTCAACCGACTCTCACATCTCTCTTCGAAACCCATGTCCATGTCTATCTCAAATCACATATATATTTTTTCATCACTAGATTTTTTAAGAAACCATGTAGACATGCCATGGGAGTTGATGATCATTTACTTTGTGGGTTCCCATTAATTTCCTACACACAAAATCTGGGTTTACAAGATTAAAACTATAAAAATAGTTTTCAAATTAAAGAATAGGTACCCATACAAATGTTGGGTGTATATAGATAATTTAAAAATGTAAAAAATTTGTTCAGACAAACATTTTTTTCAAACGAACATTTGATCCCTATTTAAAAGAGATATCAAATTCAAAAACCACTGTATATCAATGTTTGACTCTTTTTAATTGCTTTTTTACTTGATGAGATGAGCTTGACTTTACAAGCCCTAGCTCAGCATGTCAGACTCATCACAAGCCTAAGACAAGCCCGAGCTTTGTCTCCATGTGACGAGCTCGAGCTGAGCTGGAAAAGTTTGGCTCGTTGACATCCCTAATAATAAGAAGAAGAAGCATAGTTAGTTCTCCCAAAAAAATAACAAAGTTCGTAAGGCTAAGGCATTGTTTGGTTTGGATTATGAGAATCAATTCTGGGTCAAATCAATTCTAGGTGAAAATTTAGTCTTTGGTTAGGATTTTAAAAATCAATTATGGATAATTAGGTGTCATTTATTGAAAAAATCATAAATGGGTGGAAACATGATTCTCCAATTCTTTTTAGAAGGCACTCACAATCAAGAGGAAAATCAAATTTTGATTTTGTGGGTGACAGAACGACTCTCATATGTGGTTTAGGGCTTTAACCCCTCTTTCTCTTTCATCTTCACTCAGAAATTAGGGCGCCACAAACTCACAAGTACTCTCTTCCTTCTCTCTCCCTCGTCTTTATACCTCCTTCTCTCTCTATGCTCTTTTGTCTCTCTTTCATCTCTCCTTGTCACAAACTCACAGAGCTTTCTGGTAGATTGTGGTTTGGGATGGTTATAGAAGGATGATTTGCATATTATCGTAGATGAAAAGATCATAGAGCTGTCCAAGGTTAGTGGCATTGCCATGGGAGTAAAGTAGGGTGAGATGAGAGTAACGGTTCCTGAGGTAGAAGGAGGCAAGCCATGGTTATAGAAGGAATGTTTATTGTGTATACATGTGTGTGATTGTGAGCTCGCACACTCTAGTGAGTGTGAAAAATATGTAAAGAAGTCATAAGACTTTGGGTTTTACAAACATGTTTTCTCTATGTGTGTGGGAACACTCCTGTGAGTATTAAAAGCATGTAATTCTTTCTATGAAGGAAATGTATTATAACACTGAAGGGGAATCAAATTTCCATGCTTCTTGGTTTTAGTGTGACAAAGACATTAAATTTGATTTTGAAATACCTAGTAGATTGATCCTAGAGGGGGGATGAATAAGATTTAAACTTGTTTTTACCAATTTCTTAATTATTATGATTGATTTTAATTCACTTTAAATTATTCTAAGTGTGTGTGCTATAATGTAGCTACTCAAGAATATTATCAAATAGATGGTGAGCAAGAGTAGGCATGAACATACAAGTAAATAGACAAGCAATCACACAATCAATCCACAACATGATATTTATAGTGGTTCATCATAGAGGCCTACGTCTACTCTTCTAAAACTCACAACCGAGTTTAAGTATATTTCCTTTAGATTGGCTATTACAATCTAAGTTAAAAACATAAAAAACATATCTACTTGCTCTTGGAAAGCTAAACAATACACTTGGTGTCTCCGACGAGTGTGGAGTGTCTCTTGTGGAAGTAAAACAATATGGAAATGAATATGAATGCAATAAGAAAACAAAGATTACCACAAGTTGGTTGATGTTGATGTTTTTACCAAGTGGGGGTGCTCATTGTAGAGTTGATTTGCCTTAATACACCCACACAACTTCAAGCTTTAGCTCTAGAAGTCCTTGAGCTTAACCAACCAAAGAAGGGTTTCCTTTTGGGACAACCCACACACTCCTCTCTTCAAGAGACTAGCTAAGTAGATTAGAGAGGGTAGCAAGAGAGAGATTCTTGAGGGACTGGCAAGCTTTGAGCTCAAGCAATGGAAGAGAAAAAGAATTTCACTCTTGGGAGCTCACTTTTGGCAAAAGAAATAATACTCTCTTGAATGCTTCAAGTGTTGGCCTAAAGAAGAAAGTTTCCCTTTTATAAGGTATGAAAAGCACTCTCATTCCTTGGATTGGAATCTTTTTAAACGGGCAAAAGATATGATTCCTACATTAAAAAACAGAGTCTTTCGCATTTCAGTTTTCTCCTAAGAGTGATCGATCATGGGGTTTGTGACCACTCACGAGGAATCAGTTTGTGACTTGTCACACTTCTAGGGTCACACTGGCTGAGGCCTCGTGGTACACGTCCAATGACCCAGTCATGAGTAGTCATGGACTTTGTGATCGGTCACACTAGGTCAAGAGCCAAGAACCATGATCGGTCACAGAGAAGGGGCCAGTCCTCGGGACTTTGGTTTTGGCCCTAAAACTGTGTGTGACCAATCACAGACAAAAAAAAATCTTTTTTTTTTGTCTATGATCTTGTTGGGAAGATAAACACACCTTGGACCTTTGGGGGAGTCTTCCAACATGTGTAAATACACGTTTTGGTCCACTCTATGTGCTACATGCATGCCTTCACCTTTTAGGATATTGGAGCCCATCTTCTAGTCTTGGTCTTCATATCTTAAGTCTTCTTGGAGCTTTAGACCATGGAGCCCTTATAATATATTTTGCCCGTGGATTGACAAATAATACATGTGTATCAACAATCTCCCCCTTTGTCAATTCTATGGCAAAACCTCTATTACAAGATTTTACCACTAGGCAAAATTGCCCAAACCCTCAAAATACACCTAATCATTATATAACAATTACAAGATACAAAAATGAAAATATTTTTAAATTTTATGAGCTCTTGAATATCTTGAATGCTCCCAATCACCTGTACACATATAAACATACCTTCCTCAAGCCTTATGTGAAGTATATGATATAGTAGATTAATAAATAAGGTGCATGTGATATGATGAATGCCAATGCAATGCATTGAAGTAATTCCAGTTTTAGTTTAGTTGTAATTGGCATTAAGAACTCCCCTATCTTGTATACTATATTCCCCCTAGAAAGTATACTCTCAAGTCACTACTGAAAGTCCGGTTTTATCCTAGAGGGGGGTGAATAAGATTTATAAAAATTCTTTTTAATTACCCCCCCACTTAAAATTCCAATTTAGATGTTAATGTAGTTCTTGGAATTTAATGCACATCAAGATATAGATTAATTATTGTAAGTGCAAATCAATGACAATTCTTAATGTTGATCTTTCAATTAATCTAAATTTTTACTTAACTAGCAACTATGAAAGATCATATGAGAAATGTTATACATGCCATGTAGGATTGAGAGAAGAGACAATTCACACCATAAGCAAACACATAACACAATATTTATAGTGGTTCGGCACTCGGCCTAAATCCACTCTCAAAGCTCACTACCGAGGTACCAAAATTTATTAAGATTGAATTGCATTACAATCAAGGTTAAAATTTTAAAACTTATCTACTTGTAAAATAAGCTCTACTCCCGGTGTCTCTAGCGGGAGAGGTCTATACCCGGTGTCTCTAGTGGGTATGGTCTACACTACTGGTGTCTCTGACAGTAGTGCTATGGTCTACACCCAGTGGCTCCAACAAGTGTGGTCTACACCCAGTGTCTCCAACGGGTGTTAAATGCTTAATATAAAATCAAATCAATACAAGTTACCTCACAAGGCTTGTGTATTGCTTGTTGCACTTGAAGGTGGTTGCTCATTTGTTAAGCTTATGTACCAATTGATTCCACCAAGCTTCTAAGAGTGCTTGTTGCTTCTTGGAGCTTCTTACAAGGGTTTATTTGGAAGTAAACCGTTCACCTTGCTTCCTTCTACTTGTTCTTCTAATATAGAGTGCTGGGGAAGCACATAGATGGATCCTTAATCTTCAATGAATGCTCATAAATAGAGCCAACTTGGAAGTAGAATGTCTTGCTCTCTCTCAAAACCTTCTTCTCTTTTCCTTGGTGTATTCTAGTGTGTGTTCTTAAGAGTTAGAGAGCTCTCTTTAGCTTCTCTCATACTTATAGGGGACGAGTCCCAACGGTCAAAAAATCGCAGGTGTTGATTATATATTTTTTAAAAATTCTATGATTGCGGATCGATCCGGCATCCCCAGATAGATTCGGTGTCTCAGTCTGAGACACCCGAGCTTTGCTAGGTCGATCCGGTTAGTAGCGGATCGATCAGCTAAGTGCTGATTGATCCGACCCCCTCTAGATTGATTCGATTCCCTTGTTTTTCTACCAGAATGCCTTGTTCCTACTCCCACTCACATTGGGAATATATGTAGGAGGCATGGGTTGGTTCATAAGGCTAAGTAAAATGACTTTTGAGCTTTTTAACCTGTCTATCACATTATATACTTTTACAAACCTTCCTGAGCTTGATGAACCTTGGTCTTCAAGACTTCGAACCTTGGCAGGCTTGGGAACGGATCATCCTTGGCTTTAATTGATTGGAGCTCATCTTCCATCTTGGAAACCAACCACTTGATGATTATAGACATGACTCAATATATGCAATGTGCTCATGCCATGCCTAATCTACCACTCCATGTATTTTTTACAATATGGAATTGACAATATATATCAACAACTACTCCCCTTAACTTGTATACTACCCCATCAAGCATGCACCCCCATCAAGTGTACACAAGCCACACTAATTTCTCCCTCCCTTTTGCCATGAATTGAGCCTAATAAAAATATGAACAAATTAAATAGATCTAGGAGACAAAGAAATAGTCGCATAAGACAAATTTTCATTTCATTGTCAGAAGATAATTACATCATGAATAGCATAGGTCTTGAGTTTGACAACTATAGGTACTGAAGACCTCAAAAAAAAAAAAAACAAACTAACCAGTCTAAACATTGACAAAATATTCCAAGAAAAAAAAACTCAATCACCACCTTATCAATTGTTGCATCCACCTTATCATCTTCAACAGGTGCATCCTATCCATCATCATCATCGGTGAAGTCCTTTGGTGGGTAATCCTCATCACTATCACTTGTTGACTCAGGGACAAGTGGATTGTCAAGAATTTGAGTGACATCCTAGCAATAATCAAATTTTGATTGCCTATGAGGCACTTTTAGTTCTGAATGACTTTTGAGACTTTGTGAACCAAAGTTTGGAAGAGAGACATCACTGATGCCTTGGCACTTGTAGTGGTAGTCTTTGTTGGATTGAGCTTGTAAGTTTTTTTCTTGGGGTCCAATGTTGTTGACTCAATCAAGCCTATCCTTGATAGGCTGCCAATGGTGAAAGGAGGGATGGTGCGACGTTGTGGGGCAAGAACTTTGAAAGGCACCTTGTTGGCCTTCAGGATCTTGGTGATCAATATTGGGAAATGAATGCTCCCAGTGGAATGTCGGGTTATTGCGGTCGTTAGGAGGGTGTGACATATGACCGAAGGAAGGTCAATCAGAGGTCCCTGAATTACGTTGTCGATGAGGTACACCATTTGGAGGGTGAGATCGTTTCAATGAGTCGTGGTTGTAGCTAAACACCTTATGCAAAAACTTGACCAAGGGTTTGTAAACCTTGTAGGGGAGTTTATTGCCCCAGTTTAAGTGCTCTAGATAGAGCCTCTCAGTCATTGTGGCTTTGTCTTGGGGACTCATCTGCTTGATAGGAAACACGATCCCATTGGCCTCGCAGGGCATCTTCAAGATCTTGACAATGTAATTGGGATTTATGTTCAGAGGCATCCCATAGATTTTAGAGTAGAAGAACACTCCTCATAGTTCTTTGAAAAGACGTTCGAATAGAAGATCCGAACCTCTTTGCCTTGAATGGGGCCTTGGATATGGAAGAAGGGAATCCAACCTTATGCATCCAGTTGATCATAGTATTGCATGGTCTTTATGACGTCTGTCTTGACCATCTGCTCACAGGCAAACTAGCATGAGGAGAAAAATTTCTCATAGGTCTGCAAAATCTTCTTATCCCAAAAAAGAAAGTAGGATCCCTCCTTGTGGCCCTTGGTGTGCTTTGGAGCTTGAGAACTTTCACCCATTGGTCATTTCCCCTTGTTAGTGGCCTAAGCAGGTATTATAGCCTTTGAAGAACCTCCCTTGGAAGTTTTGAATGGGTGAGCTGCAAGCTTCTTTTGCACCATTGTGGCTCTCAAAGATGGATTAAGTGACTAGAAGAGGATTTGAGAGTAGAAGATGGAAGAGAGGGAAAAAGAACTTCAAATGACTATTTAATCAAAAGGAAATGAGAAAAAAATAATGGTTTGAGGGTTTTAAAATTGCATGCAATTTATTGGACAGAACTGCCCTTGTGACCGGTCATGCCTTGTGACAAGTCATAAACCTTCTGATCGGTCACAAATCCTGCACCTTCCTTCTTTTAACCTCATGTGCATGGCTGATGTGCCTACCATAGGGCACAATGCTTGGACACTTTAAGTAGGCCCTATGCACACTAACCAAAGCCACATAGGCTTAACCCATCGCACATAGACCAATGGCGTTCCTTAGATATTTGTACCACTTGGAATCAAGTGGCTTCATTAGAATATCTACCAGTTGGTCCTTAGTCTTCACATAGTCCAATGACATGACCTTCTCCTCCACCAGTTACTTGATGAAGGGATGTTTAATGTCAATATGTTTGGTCCTTAAGTGTTGAACAAGATTCTTTGAGATGTCTATCATGCTCTTGTTGTTCACGAATAGACTCATCATCCCTTGTGTTAACTCATAGTCTCCGAGCATTTACTTAATCCAGAGGAGTTGAGTGCACCCACTGCCAGCTATAATGTACTCCTTCGATAGTTGACAACGAAATGGAGTTTTGTTTCTTGTTGTGCCAAGAAACAAGACTATTTACAATGTAGAAGCAACATCCACTCATGCTTTTGCGATCCTCCACATTGTTAGGCCAATCAACATTTAAGTATCTCGCAATCTCATATGTGGTGTTAAATGGGTACCATAACCCAAAGTCCATCATCCCGTGGACATAAAAGATTATTCTCTTAGCCGCTTTGAGATGTGACTCATTTAGAGATGCTTGATATCTCACACAAACACCTACACTAAAGGATATGTCAAAACTGCTTGATATTAAGTAGAGCAAGCTGCCTATAATACTTTGGTAGGATGTGGAGTCTACCTCAACACCATTAATAAGGGTTTGCAGAAAGCCCACGGCCTGACCTGGTAATGTTGAGGCTCATGGGCAGCCCACTAGGTTGAGGAGCTAAATGTAGATGTGGATAAAAGGACATTGATCCTACAGACAACAAAAGCACAAAATAAAAGAAAAAGAAGGACAAGTTTTCTAAGGAGGTTAAAGAACCACAAGACTAGTATCTAATGGCTCAGAAGTTAACAATGGCCAAGAAGAAACTACTTCTACAAAATAGAAATAAGAGGATACATGTCTACTATTGATGTGAAAGAGCATAGCAGAGCAGCTTAAGGTGGCATCTATGAAGAATGAAAAATCGAGCAAAGGGATGGATGTTAGTACTATAGAGGCTGTTGTTGCAAGGAGTGCTAAACTGGCTGCAACAAAGAAGAAAGAGAAGAACACTATAACCAACAGTCTGTGTCTTGTGGCTACTATTTCAGAGTTATACATTGATAGTATAACTTTGGTTTTGCTTGGAAAAATTCCATCTTAACCTTCTAGATCTTGCCAATGCTCGAGTGTCATGTGACTATTATTTCACACATTTTCTCATATGCAAAATCTTTCTTGAATGGTGTACTTGAACTTGATTGTTCATAATGGCTGTTGTTTTAGTGTATTATTTACTTTTGATGGATGACACACAAGATTTTTTACAAGAAATCCTATTATGTTCTACCAAAGTCTATGTACCATGTAGCCTAGTTTTGGTTGCAGGTTAGAGGGATAACAATGCAGTCATAGTTGGAATTGCATGGTATAATAGAAGAAATTAAAGACATAAAAGGAGATGAGGAAGAGATGGAAATCAATGGTGATAACATGAGGAGGAAGAGGTTGGGCTTCTAATATGAAGCTATGGTTGCTCTACAATGGGGGTCTTCCTTTTGAAATTCAACTTTGTATGCTTCAACATTCTTCACCTGTTATTATGCTATTTCCAATATCATCAGATTCAGCATCTGCTGACCGGTTTTAGGCCTTTTTTGTAGGATTTTATTTATGGGTGTAGAGGCCTATCCCTAATAAAGAGCATTGTTTAACAATGGGAAGTCAATGTTATTGGAGTATGTAGCTTGTGTAGTCAATTGGTGGGTTAATCATATTTGCATGTATAGGTCAGAAACTAGATGGAAAATGAAGTGTGTTTGGTAACCTTCCAAAGAATGCACTCTCCTCTTATTCTCCATTTCTTTTTCTCTTCCAAAGAAAGAAAAGAAGGAGAATGCATTCTTTGAAGGTTACCAAGCACAATAGTTAAGCAATAGGATAGATAAAAGGAGAATGAACTCTCCCTAGCTATGGTTGCTCCTACTCAATCTCTTCTTTATGGCCCTCGCCAGTGATGTCGATAATGAAACAAGGAATCGACTCCATTGCCAAATACCAATATGCCAAAAAACAGGTTTTAATTGGACTTTTTCTCCATTTGAAATTGAAAACTAGAAGAGATAGGCAATAAAATAGATAAAATGAGAATTCATAGTTGGTAGGCTTCTCTCTATTTGAAAAAGGAGGTGATTCCAGCTCCCCAAGATGTAGTTTTCTGAGAAATGGCTAACTAAAGAAAACTCTTATGTGGTATGCACCAAACCCAACCGAAGTTTGTCATAGATTCTGAATAAGCAATTTAATGATGATTAGGTGATGTTTCTATAGGAATACAAAAAGACCTTGCTCTCTAATCTTCATTTAGTAAATTATGTCCATAAAGTTTATTAATTCAGTGATTGAATTAATAGTTAGGTAAGCCAAGAGAGGATTGTATACATCTTTCCTTGGCTTTCTCCTATTTCCTAAACATAGAAGAATGTTGTAGCCAATCTAGATCATGATGACAACAATTATACCTTGATGCTGGAGAAAACCAAATTTGATTTTGTCAAAGCTGATCTTTGATTTATTTTTTTATGGCAATTGTATTTTCTAATTTCATTTTGGATGGATTGGTTGACTTTTTAAGAATATCTATATATATGT
>JAOXJP010285206.1:0-19202 GCA_025762735.1 Platanus orientalis | reverse complement strand
GGTCCGTACACTTTTTGCAGGGCCCCACCCCCTTTGTCTGCGGCGTACCATGGCGCAGATGATACGGTTCACTATATTCCAAATGACCAGAACTACCAAGTGATACATGAGGAAATCATTGACAAAACTCTTTTTATTTTTTATTTTTTTATGGCTATGGCCACTCGGGCCCACTTTAACTGTTGCACATAATGGGAGACGTTGGCAACAATTCATGCTGCGCACAATAGAATTTAACCCCTGACCTTGTAGAAGGATGTGATATAAACCTATCGTATCAAATAAATAAAAATAAGAAAAATAAAACAAAATAGACGAGAAAGTGACTATTTTGAGAGGGTCAAGCCTCCAAATAATCACTTCGAGGGTGATTAACCTCTAAAAATAACTTAGGGATTTAATTCGATATTCTAGCCATATGACATCTACATTTTTATACAGGGCTCAAAACCCTAATTTATAAGGGAACTCAAACCTAACAAGGAAATATAATTTAAAGAGAATATTGTAGACTAAACATAAAAGTATGATTGAGGAAAACAACTAATAAACTAATAATGGAAAATAATGGTGGAGTTATTAAGGCTGGTGCCCAATTATGGTAATGGGAATAATCACATTATTTTGTCAATGATTTATTTAAGGATAACTAATAAAAATAAGACATTCTAGTGGGAGGAATTGTTGTTGCAATTTAACTGTTGAATTGCAAAACAACCAACTTTGGCAATTGCTTTGACTGGGCTAGGTTGTGCATGGTTGTCTTACTCTATTTGGTAATTACATCTAATATTCCTACCCCCTTGAGACCAACCTTGATCTCAATGTTGAAAATTTGGGAACCACTCTTGGAGGGAACCTTTGTCCTCCCACATGGCATCTTCTGGAGGCATATGAGTCTGCCGAATGAGTAGCAGAGAGTGGGTCTTGTTCTTCTTGTGTACTGTTCTTCATTATAACACCCAAAAAGGAGTGACAAGCAGGTTGCAATCATCATAAAAAACTGGCAATTCTTGTACACGAAATTCCTTCTATCCTAATACCTTCTTTAAACATGATACATGGAACACTGGGTGCACTTTGGACCCTACTAGAAGCTCCAAGCGGTAGGCAATCTTACCAATCTTCTAAAGTATGTGATAGAGGCCATAAAACCGAGCTAGCTTCATGGAATGACAAACTACGATTGAGCTTTGATGGTAAGGTTATAGGCGAAGGAAAACTATGTCACCTTCTTCAAACTCACATTCAGTTCGATGTTGATCAGTTTATTGTTTATGCAATGTTGAGCTTCGGTGAGTGATATGCATAAAATTTGTTAATGAAAATACTTTCATATGTGCATTGTTAGTCTAACTTTTAAGTTATTTTATGACTAATTATAATTTATTCATGTTTTATAGATAATGTGGGCTTAATATGTTAATGGGTTTTATCCAAGGCTTAATGATGGACTTCAAATCAAGTGAGTTGAATCCAACTTAAAATTAAAAGACAATCTTCCAGATTTAAATGAGCTTAATCAGTTAAGGAGAACAATCAATCAATTTTTTTTTGAATTAGGGAATAAAACCAGATTTGATTGAATCAATGAATGAATGACCAAGTCACCTCTTACATCTTTTAAATTAGGAATGAATGATCAAGACACCTCTCACATCTTGCAAATTAGGAAATTAATGATCAAATCACCTCTCACATCTTGCAAATTAGGAATGATGATCAAACCACCATTCATATATTGCATATTAAGAATGGATGATCAAACCACTATTCATATCTTGCATATTAAGAATGAATGACACAAACCCTTGAAAAGTTGTATTGCTTTATTTAGGAACCCTAAGATTTGAAATCTTTATTAGTTTTGTATATAAATATATGTACAAAACAATGAAGAAGCATCAAGTGAAATTATTCATCAATTCATAATTCTTTTTCTTCATGTTTTGTAATCCTTTGATGTACAAAGCCTTCATGAGTGGTTAATTTCATTGCCTAAAGCCTAGATGGAACTCTATGGTTGTAAGCAAATCTTTGATCTCTAATATTTTTCATGATTATTGAGTTATAATGTAAATAATATTATTTTCCTTTAAATTTTCTATGAATGTATGTTGAATATGGTATTAATCATGTTTTCTCCATGATTCAATTTAATTTTTGAATTATTTAATTTGATCTTATATTGCCAATTGTAGGGTCCTTACTCTATTATTTCTTGTAGATTTACACTGAATTATTTGATCCTATATTTTCAAATCCAAAAAGAGCATAACTTTAGTTTTCTAAAAAGGATTAATTGAAGATTTTTCATATTATTAGATTGGGTTTGAAGCATTATAAAGTATGTAGAAAGATTATGAAATAGATCAAGGTTTGTGAGTTTCATAGAGTGGATTCTACGACTTAAAGTTTTTCTTTCTTAAGGTTTTCTAATTACTTTTTCCCCTTGCTCATTTACTGTTTGCATGTTTAATTGAATCAGTTTTAATTTAAGATAATTCCAAATCTTTTTGCTAGACTAGAGTTTAGTAAAGCTATTTGGAATAAGTTTGATCATTTGAGATTATTCACTTAAGTCCCTATAGGGTTCAACCTCCACTTACCGGAACTATACTAATGAATAGATTTGTGCACTTGCGAGTATAATAAAAACAACAAGAAGTTTTTGGTGTCGTTGCTAGGGACTTGGTTTTGCTTAAGATCAAATAATTTAATTTGCTTAAGATCAACAACAAGTTTTTGCCGTTGTCGGGAATTTGGTTTTGCGTTTTGAATTATTTACCCTTTTACTAGTCTTACCTTAAGGTTAATTTAATTTGTAAAAAAGAAAAATAAATTCAAAAAATAAATAATTTTTTCCTTCTTTTATTTCAGTAGTTTGTGTGGTATATGATCTTGTGGGTCCGTGGTCATACACATCATCTAGTTAAGGTTGAGTTTTTTGAACCATTAGAATTTAATCTTAGTTCCCCAATGTCAATGATGGGAAAAAGGAAAGAGAAATCTAAAACCCTCAAAGACTTATTTTCCCCCATTATCATAAAACCCCCATCTTGTATGGCACTTCCCACAACCATTGCATCTCATTTTGAATTAAAACCACAAGTGATTGCATTTTTACCTAATTTTCATGGCCTAGATAAAGAGAACCCTTACATGTATATTAAAGATTTTCTTAAAATTTGTGCAACCTTTAAATTTCAAAACTTCTCTGATGAATCGGTCTACTAATGCTTGTTTCTTTTCTCTTTAAAGGATAAAGTGAAAGCATGATTGAATTCTCTTAGTGCCCAATTGATTACATCTTGAGATAGTTTGTTACAAAATTTCTTGGTAAATTTTTCCCTATAGCCAAAACTAATGCTCTAAGGAGGGAGATTGATGATTTCTCCCAATATGAGAGTGAAAAGTTTTATGAGAATTTGGACCATTTCAAGAATTTACTCATCAAATGTCCCCATCATGGTTTTGAAAATTGGAGGTTGGTTCAATATTTTTACAATGGCTTGACTTAAGAAAATAAAAGTTTAATTGAATCCATGAATAAATGTAGTTATCTTCAATTAAATGATGAGGATACCTATACTTTTCTTGAAAGTCTTGCAAAGAACTCCCAACAGCGGGACTTTTCAAGTTACAGAGATAGATCTTCAGCTCCAGTTCTCAAAAAACGAGGGTTGCTTGAAGTCCGTGATGATGTGGATGTTAAAGCAAGGTTAGAAGCCATTACCCGCAATGTAGAATCCTTAGCTTTGAGAGAAACCATGGAGTCAGTAAACCAGGTAATGCAACAACCAGAGGTTTGTTCTATATGTCTCAGTCCTTTCCATTCATCTCAAGTGTTCCTTTCCATGGTTGTATACTTTGAGTGTATTGCTGAGCATGTAAATGTACTTAACAATAATTATAGGAAACCAATTAGGAATACCTTTAATGAGATATACAATCCTAATTGGAGAAATCACCCAAAATTTTCCTAGAGACAAAATCTGCCTCCAATCAGTGTTAGTGGACAACTTTCACAGTCTCAACCTCAATTTCGTCCACCTCCACATTATCCTCTAATGTCACATACTCAATCTCCATTTATGACAGAACAAAGGCAGCCTCATCAACCTACCTTGGAGGATACACCTAAGGTCTCTATGCAACAAAGTCAATAAGTTGTGCAATCAAATCAATAGGTCTTGCAAGAGGTGAAAGCCTCAGTCCAGTTCATAGTCCATTTCAAAGCTTGAATAGAAAATGGGTCAATTGGCTACACAATTGTCTGAAAGGGAGAAAAGTAAATTCCCAAGTCAACCCATCCCTAACCCAAAGGGACAGTTTGAAAATACTACATCTTCTAGTTCACTAGTTGAGCGAGAACATAAACAGTCCACTATTATTCTGAGGAGTGGAAAGCAAGTTGACAACCGAGTTCAACTTCCTGATGAGACAATGAACAATGAAAAGACTACTAAGGATGTTAGTTCATCTACTTCACAACCTCCTCTGACTGCACTATTAGATATTCTAGACTACGTCCCTAATATACCTTTTCATCAAAGATTGCTCCCAACAAAGAGGAAAAATTATAATGAGATTATGGAAGTGTTCAAACAAGTCAAAATCAATCTCCTTTTTCTTAATGCCATCCAACAAATCCCTTTTTATGCTAAATTCTTGAAGGACTTGTGTACAGTTTAGCGGCACTTGAATGTACAAAAGAAATCCTTCTTCATTGATTAAGTAAGCTTAATCTTTTAGTTCAAAACCCCATCTAAATACAAAGACCTTGGTTATCCTACCACTTCATGTATGATTGGAGATCATCATATCGTCAGGGCTTTATTGGATTTAAGGGCAAGTGTGAACTTGCTCACATATTCGATTTATCTACAATTAAGGTTAGATGAACTACAACCCACTCCTATGACCTTCCAATTGGCTAACCAATCAGTTAAGATCCCTAGAGGAGTTGTAGAAGATATTCTGATCAAGGTTGATTCTTTTTTACTTTCTAGTTGACTTTGTTCCTTGATATTCAACCTGTTCAAAATAATATTAGGTCAATTCTAGTTATTCCGGGTTATCCATTCCTGACCAGTTTTAATGCTTTAATTAATTGCCACAATAGGATGATGAAGATTTCTTTTGGGACTATGACTGTGAAATTAAAATTTTTTAACATAAGCAATCAAATTCCTACACTTGACAATTTTGGAGAAGTGAATATGATTGATAAACTTGTACAAGAGCACTTTCTCCAGTCTAGCATAGAGGATCCCCTTAGAGCATGCCTTGCCCATTTTGGTTTCGGATTTTGACATTGATCCTTCCATTGAGGAGGTAAATTCTCTCTTGAACTTTACCCCCTCATGAGTGCCAATAAATGGCAACCAAAGGTTTTTCCTTTAACGCTATCTTCCTCTCCCCCACTCCCTATTATTGTAGAGCCACCCAAGTTGAAACTAAAACCACTACCTGAGTCCCTCAAGTATGTATTTTTGGGTTCAAATGACACTCTTCCTGTCATTATAGTTTTTGATTTGACTGATCATCAAGTCTCATTAGTGGTCAAAGTGCTTCAGGACCATTAAGAAGTTATTGGGTGGACTATAGCAGACATTAAGGAAATCAGTCCCTCTATGGTTATGCACAGGATTTACTTGGAGTAGGATGCTCACCCATCATGGGAATCACAAAGACGGCTAAACCTTGACATGATAACCCGACTTGAGGTCAAGCTTAGAAAAATAACAGCCTCCGTGCAATTCCTCCAGAAGCTCATTGATCACTGAAATGGGGAATTTGTCCTTGGTTGTGATTTTGTTTAAGGCCCGATAGTCGATGCAAATGCGCCAAGTGCCATCCTTCTTACAAACCAAAAGTACCAGTGAGGAGTATAGACTGTTACTTGGTTGGATTGTGCCTGCCTCCAACATCTCCTTGATTAATTGCTCAATCTCAATTTCTTTTTTAAATTAGTGTACTGATATGGGCGGACAATAGTCGGGGTGCTACTCGGAATGAGGGGAATATGATGGTCGTGCGTACGGCATAGTGGTAGTGCCCATGGTTCCTCATAAACATCCTCAAATTGATTCAGCAATTCCCATAGCTCCGGCATAATGTGTTGCTAAGTTTTGTCGTGGGCCTCCATTGAGTGTAACAACCAGCCCATTTGTGGATTCTCCTTTTTCTATATGTGCTCCAATCTGTGGTTGCTAACAATTTGGGGTGTCTTAGTAGGATTGCGAACTAACTGGTATTTCCTTCCTTTCACAACAAATTCCATACGTTATCTTACAAAATCCCATAATATGGGCCAAGGGTTAGGAGCCAATGAGCCCCTAAAACCAAGTCACACCCGCCTAGTGCTAGAACATAAAATGGTGTTATGAAAGTAAAGTCTTGAATGCAAACAAGCAACTCAGGATAAAATCCAGTGCACTGCAGCTTACCTCCATTAGTGATGCACACCTCAATTTCTTCATTAGCCAACACATGACACTACAAGTGATGAGAAAATTCCAGATGGATAAAGTTGTGGGTTCTACCGTAGTCGACGAGGGCAGAACCAGTATGTTTTTTTATGAATGCCGTAATGCGCATAATCTGGGGAGTCGTTGAGCCCACCAATGATGCCATTGAAATTTTGAGAAGCTCTGCACCTTGCTGTACCCTGCCATCTTTCTCACTGGTATCATTTGCGCGTTCTTTGTCAGACTCAATACCTTCGATGAGAAATAGAGTTTTCTGTTTACATCAGTGACCAGTAACCCAGTACTCATCACAATTGTAACAGATTTGTTGATGCCGACGTTCTGCTGCCTCCACTGGAGTGAGGCGTTTGATGGGTAGAAGCTATTATGTTAGAGGTTGATCTGTGGGTGGTGGTGGTGCAGTCAAGTTTTGGAGAGAATCCTTGTACGGTGCCTTTTTATTGCTGTATTTTTCTTCCTGTAGTCATGCTAAACCAATAACAGAAAGACATGAGGGTGGTGGGTCAAAACATTTTGACGTTAAGCCACATATCTTCCTTAAGTCCTTCAATGAAGCAACTGACAAGGAACGATTCACTCAGTCCTGTGACTTGGTTAGCCAACCTTTCAAAGTATCTTTGATAATCTCTCACCATGATCATTTGAGAGAGTTTTGTAAGTGATTCCACATAATCCTCATAGTTAGGCGGTCCAAACCGAGAGACCATGGCCTTTGAGAAGCCATCCCAATCGACAAAGCTGGTGGTGGAGTTAACCCACCAGTACCATTGCAGGGCCTCACCTTCTAGGTGGAAGGAGGCGATGGACACTTACTGTCGTGGAGGCATCTGGTGGTAGGAAAAGAATTTCTTGGTGCAGTATAGTCATGTGGAGGGACTTCCATTGTCAAAATGGGAAAAATCAAGGTACAACATGCAGGTCTGAATTAGTTGTTCTGGACACTGATGTCAATGAAGCTCAGTGGTGGGTTCATGCTACTCGGTCCGTGGAGGAGGTGGTGTGTTTGAGTGGACTTCGCTACTATCAACCCAAAGTTGTTGTAGGTTCTCCGACAAATGATCGCATTTGAGATGAAGAACATAAAGTACTTCAGTAACCTCACGTCATTGTTTCTCCAAATGCCCCATGAAAGGGACTAGTTCCTGTTCCATTTTATTCTTCTTCTTACATGTCAGTACCATGCACCGAGGAGTGGTGGCTCTGATACCAAATGATATGAACCTTTCATATCGAATAAATAAAAATAAGAAAAATAAAATAAAATAGATGAGAAAGTGACCACTTTGAGAGGGTTAGGCCTCCAAATATTCACTTCGAGGGTGATTAACCTCCAAGAACAACTTAGAGATTTAATTCGATAATCTAGCCATATGACATCTATATCTTTATATAAGGCTCAAAACCTTAGTTCACAAGGGAACCCAAACCTAACAAGAAAATATAATTAAAGAGAATATTGTAAACTAAACAGAAAAATACAATTAAGGAAAACAACTAATAGTGAAAAATAATGGTGGAACTATTAAGGATGGTGCCCAATTATGGTAATGGGAATAATCACATTATTCTGTTAACGATTTATTTAAGGATAGCTAATAAAATAAAAAATTCTAGTGGGAGGATTTGTTGTTGTAATTTAGCTGATGAATTGCAAAACAACCAAATTTGGCAATTGCTTGGATTGGGTTAGGCTGTGCATGGCTATCTTGCTCTATTTGGTAATTACGTCTAACAAAGGATTATACCTCAACCACTCAAACATGGGGATATTAGCTCATTATCAGAGATCATTAACCCATCAAGTAATAACTTTCATATCTCTCGACCTTCACATGCAACATCATGGCTGCTCAAAATTTCTCCTTTGCATGTTAATCTTGGTAGTTGTTTCTTCTATACAGGCTTGAGTAATAATTGAATGCCTCCCAGTTCTCGTCAATCCCAACAACCTCGCATTTCTTTTTCTTACAGATTTTGAGTGCACAAAATCCGGAGTGATGGTGAGACTACAACGGTGTCAAATCAGCTCATGACATCATAACACCTAACTAGGGTATTTGGGTAGTATACAGCATGACTTTTATAATAATATTTTGATAAATACACGAGCTATACCTATCCTTTATGTATTTACCAAAGTATCCCTTATCGTGCATCATGTCACATGCTTAGAATTTCTCTCCATTTGAAATGAAGAAAATTAAAACTGGTATCCAATCCTAGTGATAGGTATATTATTCATTCATTTTCAAAAGTCTTTTGAAGATGTTTTAAATCCAAGGCCTGGGATTTTGTCCCGCCTCCCTAACGAATGCTTAGGTTCGCTGAGCATCAGGGGTCGAACACATCAATGCTGAAACATGATATGACGTGTCCGTCCCCTGTCGCCCAACAGACCTTAGCGTTTGTTAGGGAGGCGGACAAAATCCATAGGGTAAATCTAGGTATTAGCATAACCCCTCAGGATTTGGTGCATCCCCTTACCATACACATAAAGTTCTCCCAGGTACAGGGGGGACACATCACATTGAAAAGTGAAAATTACCTCCCCCAAAAAGTGTAAAATCACTTTTCAATGTGATGTGTACTTCCTGCATGTGGGTGGATTTTAGGTGTTCATTAAGGGGGATCACCAAATCCACACCGTAACACAACTGGTATTTCTATGTTATCTTTTGTAACACAGCAAGAAGTCGAACAAGTTGTCTATGCTAAGACCGTCAATTGGGTCGGGCTGGCCCAAAGCCCGATATGTCCGACAGGAAAAATAACTACGTTGGGCCAACCTAATTCTGGGTTGGGTTGACTTTGATCCCAACTTTTAGGTCCGAAGTTTTATTCAGGCCAAGTTTGATTAGGCTCAAAGTCAGCCTGGCCTGGCCCGAATTAGTTAGCAAATAGTAATTTTATTTAGGGAGCAAATTTCCTGTCCATGATGATATCTAGGGCACAAGGTGACTTCATTTGAAATAAAATGAATGGGAATTTGAAATTTTATCCAACCCCTACCCATTTTATTCCATGTGAAGTCAGTGGTGTCCTCGATGCCAAATCCTGGACAAAATATCTATTTTGTTTTATTTATATGTTGATATTAGGTCTTTTTTTTAATTTTATTTTTTTAATCCATATATTTTAAATAAATTTACTATTATCAAATAGTTCAAGTGTTACTCATGTTCTCTGCCCCTTCCGTCAGCTGTGTGGGTCCTACTCATAAGAAGCGGCTGTGTGCAAGCTCCACTAACCCTACCAAGGAACTAATGGTAATAAAATCTTTCAATTTCAGCTCTCCCTCTCTCTCCCTCTCTCTCTCTCTCTTTTGGTGGGGATGGTGGGTGTTGTCTATCCAAAAGCAAATTTACCTCTATATATGTACATACTTTGATGGGTGAGTCACTTGTTGAGCTGTTTGTGTTATAGAGGGAGAGAGGGGAAAGGGGTGATTGGCTGTGAGCTCCGTGTGCGGCATGCGGTTGCTACTAACTTTGCAATGTAGATACTTGATTTGAGCGAAAAGGATCCTCTCATGCTGCCTTATGTCCTGTTAAGGTCCTGTCTAATAGGTGGCAAGACAATTGGTAAGAAAAAAATGAAAATCATCTTTCAAAAATTGTAATTCACTTTTCCCTACCAATCGTGTTATGCTGCCTATTAGATAGGAACTTAACAGTTCAGAAGTGGCCGGAGAGGATCCGTTCCAAATTTAAGAGACTGCAAATAATGTATGATTAGATATAAAGTACAAATATAATATTATAAAGTGTGATTATGCTATTTTAATATTAAAATTATCTTATTTTTTTATTATTACTACTAGTAATGGTATTATAATATAATAGCTGGGTGGTTGAACCAGTTCTCACCTCACTTGGGATCCTCTCCTACATTCAAAAGTCTTGTTATCATCTTGTGTGCGCCTGCAATGCGACATGTGCTCCAAAAAATCAATTTGGGTGGGTGATTTTCACCGTTTTGAAGTCATATCGCGTTGCAGGCCCACACAAGACAATAGCAAAACTTTTAAATGGAGGAGAGAATCTTGAGTTTGTAGGCATCTATAACTCGAATATCAACACCTCATAAATAGGGCTGTCAATTAAACTGACCAAATCATCCCAAACTTAATTACACCGGCCTGAACTCAATCCAAACCCAAGCTTGACCCAAGGTGCCTTGGATTTGGTATGACCATTATTGAAGGACCAAGGTCCATCCAGCATCAGGGGCAGATACATCAGCACTGAAAAACTGATCTACACTTTTTGGGCAGTGCTTTTCCTTCTTGGTGCTGATGTGTCCACCCCTAAAAAATCTTAAATTCAGTCACCCCCCTTGTGCGACTTTCAAGGGCCATACAGGGGGGAATCAATTCAATTTTTGGGATGTCACTTCACCTCCAAAAAGTGAATTGATTCCCCCCCCGGTGTGTGGCCCTTGAGAGTCGCACAAGGGGGGTGGCACAGATGATATCACCCCCTTAAATTCATCCCACAGCTAACAAGTGAGCCCACAATCCTTATATGAGTTCAAAGTGAAGGTACCCTACTCTGCCCTAGGCCTGAGAATTGACTATTACAACTAGTGGATCAAAAAGTTCAATTAATCCAAGAGGAAAGATGTTCTGTCCTCACATGGGGTGTGGATCCCATTGCAAAGCCCTGTGAGGGGGTGAACAGTACATCCTGACAGAACATCTTTTCGGTTAATCCAAACTCAATTGTAGACCCACAAACACAGGGAAAAGGGTGGATCCCATCAAATCTCTTCTTAAAAAGAGAAAAACACAATTACAGACATTTTTCGTTTTTGGGTTTTTCGTTTGTTTTTGTTTTTGTTCTGGTTTTTTTTTTGGGAATGATTGTCTGTGTTAACAGAGACCTAAGTAGACGTGCCATTGATTGACACATTATGTGTTTTTTAATTCGGTGCCTCCTTTTGGACACCTACTTTTTCAACTGAATACTTTTGTGGACGATTTTTAATCCCCAACACAACACGTCTTAGCATATAATTCACAATAGACACTACACAGACATTTCCATCTCAGAACATTTTCATGTCACTCAAACTGAATAACAAGCCTCATCAGACCTTCCCAAGGAGATAAACATCAAATCTGTCCATCTAATCAAGTTCCAAAAGGTGTGGATATGAGGGAAAAGTTAAGAATCACTACAACACTCTGGTGGTGCCTGTATAACCTGATTGTGCTGGAAAAGGAAGTGTCAAAATCCAAGAGATAAACAAAATTTTCGACCATTTCAGTTGGGAAAAATCTTAGAAAATGAATGAGAGATACAATATATCTGATTAATTCTTTTCTTCAAAATTTTATAATTTCTCGACAAACATACACAATCATAGAGATTTATCACTTTGGTTGATTAAGTCTAAAGCCCATGAGTCACCCAAATTTTGTAAAAGGTTGACTTCATTTGACTTCTAATATAAACACTTGTTCTTACTGTATATTTAGGATCGAGTACCAAGAGAGATCATTTGCTAAGTTCTGGAAAAGAAAGGAAGTGTTCCAAGCAAATATATTAGCTTGGTTAAGGATATTTATGATAGAATGATAACTAGTGTAAGGAGAGATAAACAAGTTTGTGATCATAGGAGGCTTGTATTAAAGGGTCAACGTTGATTCTGCACATTTTTGCCTTAGTTATAGATGAGTTGACTTAGCATATATAGGATGTATCATGGTGTACGTTGTTTGCTAATGATGTTGTGTTGATTGGTGAAACTAAAAGAGGTAAATGCCATGTTAGAACTATGGAGAAATTTTAGGATCAAATGGTTTAGGATAAATTGGACTAAAATGAAATATATGGAATGCAATTTTAACAAAATAGGAGTAGAAATGAATGAGTAGTTAAGATTGATAACCAATAGATACTTCGGAGTGACCATTTTTGTTATCATGGTTCAATCATGCATAGATAGGGAGATATTGTGGATGATGTTGTTCATAAAACTAGAATGGGATGGTTGACATGGAAAGGTACTTCTAGCGTGTTGTGTGATAAACAAATATCACTAAAGTTGAAGGAAAAAAATGTATAAAACACCAATAAGACTAACCATGTTTTATGTAGCAAATTATTGGACAACAAACAAACAACATGTGCATAGAATGAGTGGGGTTGAAATGAAGATGTTGAGATTTATAAATGGCAAAACCACAAATGATAGAATTATGAATGAATCCATTCAAGGGAAGTTACGTGTAGCACAAATAAATGATAAAATGCGAGAAAGTTGATTGGGATGGTTTTGTCGTGTGCAACAAAGACGAATGACTAATTTCATATTTGACATTTAATCATACATTGTGCAAGCATTGTTTGCAGCCTTCTAGACCCAATGAATGCATTCCCATCACGACCTAAATAGTCTATGGCTTCTTTCTTATCATTCTCTTCATCAAGTTTATTGACTACTTCCGTAGTTATTTCCTCACATTCAATGCATAAGGATTGTTACTTCACCTTTCAACAATGGCTTACAAAGCACTTCTCGTCGTAATTATAACAAAAAACCTTTGTGCATTTTTCTCACATTTGCCAATGTATTAAAAGGTGATATATAAAGTCTGTCATTTTCTTGTCACTTGTTTGAGTTTGAGTTTTTTTCTTTATATTATCACATCATGGATATAGCTTGAAACAATGTTAGTGGTTTCAAACTCTAAACGTCGATTCAAAATCCATATTTAAAGTAACCATTAAATGAGCTAATCAAGTGATTCATAGGAATGTTTGAATAAGAAATATTTTCAAATTCTGCTTGATACTCTTGAAGGGACTTATCTGCTTGATATTCTTATGTGCGCTGAAAACAAATCTTTATATTCTATGCAGGGCTACAAACCGGGCCATGATGGGCCTAGCCAAGTTCAAGCTAGCTTGAACTTCAAAGCCCGGATTTGAAGCTTTTAAATAAAATATTTGATTTTTACAAGATGCAAGATATATTTTATTCAAAAAGAAGAAGAAAACACACACAATTACCAAGCTAATGAATAGTAAGTAAAATATATAATAATAATGATAAAAAAAATTATTCACAATTTATTTATATTTTGTACCTGAAATAACAGTAGCCTACCCCACCTAAACTTTGGGCTGAAGAGTTTAGGTTTTGGCCTGGCCCAGCCCAGCCCAATTGTATAGCCCTAGTTCTATTGGACCAAATAAAGAGTAGTACTTCTATAAACAAAGGACAAGAGGTGCCATTGAACTGTGATTCCAGCTAATTGCACCACCTTTGAAAAGAAGCAATCGTCATGTAGCTCGGAAGGGATTCGATGGAACTTCATTATGCTCTCTGCTTGATTAATTCTAGGTCCATCCTATTGAAGTGTGGAAACTTAACCATTAATGTTCACTTTGGGCTCATTACAACACATGTTGCACCATTAACCATTTTGGGATACTCGTTTGTGTCTTTTGTTGTGGCAACTGAATTTTTCATCATTGAAAGCTTGTGTGTTGATGCGATAATAATTCATCATTTAGCCTTTGAAATAACGCTTGCATTGACTTAATCTTTCCATTCCTTGTACGTTGAATTGCTCAACCATCACAATTTTTTTTTTTTTTTTTTTTAACTTTTAGTCTATAATATGAATAAATAAAAATCATTGATAGGAACATACCCTTAGACCAATTGTAACAGTCTTGTTTTGTTAGAAGGATTCAACCATTCAAATAAGATGAAATCTTAGGAGAAGTAGAGAGAAATAAACTCATTAGAAGGAGATACAACCTCAGAACTCATTTGAGAAAGTTCAAATATCTTAAACCTCTCAATTGAGATATGTGAATATTCTTGATTAATTTCCAAAGAAAATTTCAATAACTTAGCTATAATAAAAACAAAATAATTAATAAAAACCTTATTTAAACAATTACATCCTAACTTACTCATAACATAGCCAACAAAAAAAAAATTGATAACTTAATTGGATGCAAAATATTTAATAAAAACCTACGTAGAAACAAAATATGTAACTACAGTAATTTGTTAATGCATCAAGATGCCTAATTAAATATCTCCTTAACTTGAAATATTTTATTAAATGTGATCATTGTATTCTAGTTTTCTTTTCTTTCTTTTTTTTTTTTTTTTTCAAAAAGTCCTAATTTAGCTAGAAGGTAGTTTGGTCTTTTTAAAAGGGAGAGAAAGTTCTATGACCAAAATTGGTGTGACGTATGTGAGAAAATACCACGTGCTAACACGCGGTGTGTAAAGGGTTAAAAGCATAAAAGTGCTCCATTTTAAATTTTTGTATAAAGGTTGTGCACTTTTGTTTTTGGTAAAGAGGGATTGTGCTCGTTACATAAAAAATTTATTGGATTGGTACATTTTGTCATTGAGTTGATAAGATCTTAAATACGTTTGGATTTGTGAAAACAGAATTGAAAGACCCAATTCTATTTCCAATGTTTGGGTCGAATTTAAAATGTTGGAAATGGAATTGCATGAAACCCATAATTAATTTGTCGAGTTAAACGTCCAATTTTGCATATTTCAATTAACTACAAAATAGGGATTATTTTTTATTAGCATTTGCGATGAATAGAGACTCGATCGACGACCTCTATCACACTCGACCACATCTCCATCACTCTTAATCTCAACCTCCATCAAAATCAACTGCTGCTTCCATCAAGATGATCATGATCTTCTTTACGCATAGTCTTTCATTATCGTTTCTTGTTTCCAAGAACAAGTAACCTAATACGATCATTGTGGAAGCAACGGGAGTGGTACAGTCTTGGAGAAGCAGTTATCATGACCCTATTCCTAGACTCTTAAAAGCTGGTCAAGAGTCATGACATTTGTTGAGATTTAATTATTAACATTCTTCCTATTACTATTAACTCATTAGATAGGAATAGGAGAAATATATCATTTCGGCCAAAATTTCGACAACATAACAAATGTAACATAGGACCCTAGAATTGAATGGTAATCCTCAAATCATATTACCAATGTCACCTCATAAACATCAATTATAGAACACTTCGGTATATTACATTTACAAACCAATAAAATTGTTGTCCACCCGATAACTCTAAATTAACCATCACATATTTTACCATTCACTATATAAGTATATTATATTAATGTGCATTTTGGTCCAAAATAATTAATGAATACAGGTATAATATGGTCTCATAGGTGTAATAAAATTCCCGATATGGGCGATGTACAGAGCCAACGAAATAGGTCTAACCTAAACTATACAATAGGAAGCTAAACCTCAAAAAGGGTGTGATTGACTATCAAACCTGCTCAACAACTGCTACTATCACTCAACTGTCCTATCCAAGTCTTCGGACTGGATTCTATGTGAAAATGAATACGGTGAGCTCACACAACCTGGTAAGTGGATTATAAGATTGCAATTATAACTAAGACAGATACACACAGCTCATAATAGTTTTTAACAATCACAATTAAAGTAATGAATTTATCATGTAATATCCATATGTGAAGCGGTTAAAGAAGTAAATATCTTACTATGGTTTCTCAATACAAGTAGATGACACATAAACAATTCTCAACATAAGCAAAAAACACAAGCAATTCTCAAAATAGCTTAATATAACATAAACAAGAATTTAGGTTCACTACTAAGCATGTGTCTTATGTATATTAATACCAAACCTTACACCCATGGTGCGTGTAGTGGCAAAATCACGTACTTTTTGATCCAGTATCATCATGTATCCATATAATGTAGATATCTTTAATAAACAACCACAAATGTCTAAAAGATACATATATAATCCAATCTTTGGAACATATCCATGTTCTCCATTAGACAACCCTACATGTCTGAATAAAATAAATATATAAACCTAGTCTCTAACATGCATTCATGAGCCACAAGCGAGATCAAGATGGAATCATGTGGCTACACCTCAACACCAACTCATATGCATAATCACCATCTAGAGGCAGTTAGCACACTCATCGATTGTTCTTAAACCTTGCTGAATGATCTACTCTTAGATGGAAGTCACATGAGTAGCTTCGAACTTATCAGATTCAGGGATCCTCCGCATTTTCATACGTTCATGGGATATCCATGGGCATAACAACATAGCCCTAGACCTAGCTGAGTAATCGCTCCACTGGATCACATAGATGGGTTCAGAATTGTAATGCATGGAGGTTCCTTTTGCGTCACAATACATAGGGATAGGCCTGTAACAGAGACATCCCTCTAATTGTTGCCCCCACTGAACACCCAACTATGGATCTCCAATATTTGGGGGTTCCTTCCACATCTCTTTGTGCATGATAACTTAAACACATAATAGTACATGGTGTCTTAGCCAACTGAAACCATACCACACATACACTATACCAATGTTCAACTTTTATTAGACCATCACCAACCAATAAATAGGATATCAAAAGAGTAGGGCACACCTGCACAATTAGTCCATAATGCAAATCTCATAAATATAGCTCTATACTGCTCACTTGATTATTAATGAATCATCTTCAAAATTTTACACATTTTCAACATCAAACTCAATAAGCCAATATTAGCATCATTTCACATGTTAAACACTATAAATTCCTTGGATAATGGATAGGCTTTAATAGTCCATATATATATATATATATATATATATATATATATATATGCTTTAGAATCAGTAAGCACATGGATTTTAACAATTAAAATTTCAACAACATCAAGTTTCATTAGCCTAATATGTTTTTCAACTCCATAAGACATCTAATAAGTCTTTCTAATCAATTAAGTTATTAATCGAAAGGAAGAATATGGACACTACCATTCCCATCAACTCATGTGTGAACGAAATAAATACTCCATAAAGTTAATTGGCCCATAACTTTATTAATCTACAAGGGGAAACATATAACTATTATTATCACCAAAAAATGGCAACATAATTCTTAAATTCCAATGATATAGAATCAAAAAGAAAATGCACTAACTAATTCACAACTAATAAGATTCAAAAATCTAAATTTTCTAGGTATCACAAACAAGGCTTGTAGAAAAAATATAGTCCATATTTTTATTTATTTCTCTTTTTATAAGCAATGTATCAATAGAACCAATAACAGATCCACACATGGGAATTATATCTATTGATTTTCTCAAATCACAGAATATAAAAATCAAAACATCACGTTTAAACCAACCACAACTATAGAGACGATAATAATTATAACAAAAATCTAGCAAAAGAAGGTTTTAAGAGTTTCCAATATATAATAGCTACCATGTCATAAAATGTAGTGTTCATGTAAACAGAAAAAATCCCAATTTGATTTAAAAATTTGGAAGTAGGGAATAACCCTAGTAGCTATAATCTCAATCCATTATTTCCTTATCTATAATTTATTACACGCATGCTCACCCTTCCTCTTTTTACGTTTCTTCTTTTTATTTTCTCCTTCTCCCTCTCCATCTTCTTCTTCTTCTTTTCTTCTTCTTCTTCTTGTTTGGTTCCATAAATTTCTCCTCCCTTCACTAAGTTTTCCGATCAAATGAGATGAAGGCCATTTTTCTTCTTTAAATTCTAATGTTTTTTCTTTTCCATTTTGCCCCCTGAAATGTAGTTTTTCAAAACTACCTCTACAAGGACAAACAAGGTGTTACAATCTAACCAGTGTCATCGAAATTTACATACATGAAACAAATAATTTGGGGTATTTTTCTTTGATGTCGTCCTCACATTCCCATGTTGCTTCCTCTACATTGTGATGGAGCCAAAACACTTTAACTAGAAGAATCTTCTTGGTGTGACATGTCCGATCCTTTCTATTTGAAATTTGAATATGTCTTTGTATAACATGTCCAAATTAAGAGGTATGGATTTATGTTCTATAACATGGGATAGGTCTGTGATGTATATTATCAACATGGAAACATTATGTACACTAGACAATCGATGAGGCAATGTTAATCTGTAAACAACATTTCCAACATGCTCCAGAATCTCAAAGGGTCATATGAATCTCAGATTCAACTTATTTCTCTTCCAAAATCTTGTAATTCCCTTGATAGGAGAAACATTCAAGAATACATGATCCTCTAATTCAAATTCTAGCTCACTCTTATTGTTTGCATAGCTTTTTTAACGATTTTTTGCCACTTGGAGTCTTTGCTTAATTAATTAAGCTTTCTCTATTGTCTGTTGGACTAACTAAGGTCCTAATAACCTCCTTTCACCTATTTCATATCAGCAAACAAGAAATTGGTAATTTCTTCTATTAGGCACTTTATAGGGACCTGTCCCAATACCTATTTGACAACTATTGTTATAGGAAAACTTAATCAACAGTAAATGTTCATCCCAATTGCCCTAGAAATCTAGCATACAAGCATGCAATATATCCTCCAAGGTCTAATTAGTCCTCTTCGTCTGCTCATTAGTCTGGAGATGAAAGGCACTACTGTAAGCATAAAAAATTGGCGCAACTCCCAGTTCCGGTGCTTTTCTTCTAGACAGTAGACAGGTGGAGCGATCCCCAACTTCTCTTCATAATTCAGCCAATTCTGATCAATCAAACCCAACATATGCTCCCTTGTCGCCTTTATTTTGCTACAAAATAGTATTTTATTTTTTAAAATATTTTATTATGGATCAAATGTATTTTTTTAAAGAAGAATATTTATATACCCTACACTCAATTTCTGTCTTT
>JAOXJP010285195.1:0-19202 GCA_025762735.1 Platanus orientalis | reverse complement strand
TTCATTTTATTTATTTATCTATTTATTTATTTTTGTTAGATAACATGTAAATAAATAGTTTGGTAAATAATAAAATTAGTTTTATATACATTCTACACACGTGTAATAGTTAGTTAAGGTAAAACACTTGCACATGCAGAACACGTTTCTTTAAAATAAAACACACTCATGTAGACAGCACATAGCCAAATCCGACCATAAGTTTGAACCATTATAAGTAGGTAACTGCATATGTGGATGGACTAGGGTGCCTACCACCTTTCCTGGTTCTTAATCAAACCACTTACCGAGAATCCTTGTGTCAACTAGTTTAAAATGGAGTCAAATATTTTAAAAGAATTTTAAAATAAAATTATTTTGTTTTCAAAACATAGATGTCCAGTTACATCTTAAAAAGGGCTGGTGACAACTCCTTGTCATTGTGGGTTAGGCTTAGATGAGTTGACCCCTTTTTTAAGAAGCCCACCCATCGTGCAAAAATCGAGGCCCACAAGGTTCATATTGGGCATTCACTATCATTGTTGTCCCCCTTGCTAAGATGAATCTTTTGTATGGCTTCCACCACATGAGTTGGGAAATTTTTTGACACAATTTTCATTTTCCAACTATGATTGGATTGGTCGATGAGTTTGGCAACTTTCTTAATGTTGGATTTGTTTTTGCTGGTTCTATAGTCAGGAGTGCTAGGGATCCATGGATCTTCCCAGATATTGATGTTGTGGCCATTCACAACTGTCCAACAAATACCTTTTTTGAGTAAATCTCTACTCCCAAGAATAGCTCTCCATGTGGATGATAGCGAGTTAGGTTGTTTTGTTATTCATAAGTTCGATTTTCTAGGATATCTCGCCTTTAACAATTTAACCCATCTATCATCCGGATTTTTTCAGAATCTCCAGCCCAGTTTTGTCACTAAGGAATTGTTAGCTGCTTCCATCTCTCTGATTTCAAGTCCACCATTTTCTTTTGTCTCTTGAAAAGTGCTCCTTGCTTTTAGGTTGAGCTTGTCTTTACCGTCTTGCTTCCCCCACCAAAAATCTCTTTTGTAAATTATTGATTTCTTTGCAAATAAATTTTGGGATAAGGTTGGTGGACATATGGTTGCAAGGAATGGATGAAAACACAAATTTGATTAAGATGGTTTTCTCGGCATGAGTTAGAAGTTTAGCTTTCCACCCCTTCAGCTTATTTTGGTACTTCTCCAACAAGAACTTCTATGTGGCCTTCCCGGTATCCTTTTGTAGGAAATGCTTTCCTAAATACTTGTCATATTTCCCCATCAGCTGTACTCCAAAAAAATTGAGGATTTCTGATTTCCTTTCTTCACTAACATTTTTGCTAAATAAGAGGGAGGATTTAGCATAATTCACCTTTTGCCTTAAGTGTTGCTCATAATTCTCTAAGGCAGATTTGATATTTTCAGCATCATGCATATCAATCCTCCCAAATAGCAAAATATCATCAACAAACATTAATTGTGATATCTTCAATGCATACCTGTTGATTATGAATCCTCCATAAAGTCCTTGCTCAACCATCTTGTTTATTGAGCATGATAAGACTTTAGCACATAAGATGAAGATGTATGGTGAAAGCGGGCATCCTTGCTTGATTCCACGTGATGGGAAAATATTTCCTTCAGGATTCCGATTGATAAAGATAGAGAGTTTTGTTCCCTTTATTCCTAACATGATTATATCATGGAATTTGTTGTGAAAGTTAAACCTCTTAAGGATTGTACTGATGAAGTCCTATTCTAGCCTATAATATGCCTTCGTCATATCTAGCTTCAATGTGAATTTGCCAATTCTTCCTCTCATGGATTTCATAGAATGAATGATCTCCTTAGCAATGATAATGTTGTCCATGATTTGCCAGCCTGGGACAAAGGCTCCTTGATCTTCTGAGATTAGTTTGTCTAGAAAGGGTTTGAGACGTCTTACAATGATTTTAGTAATCAGTTTGTACATAACATTGCAAAGAGATATTGGTCTGTAATTAGCTAGAGTTTCTACTACATCTTTTTTTGAAATAAGCACAATATGAGTCTTGGTGATCTCATCTAGGATGTGACTATTCTGAATTTCTGCTGAACCAAAATGATTAGATCCGTGTTTGTGATGTCTCATAGCTTCTGATTGAACATAATAGGAATTTCATTTGGTTCAGGAGCTTTGAGAGGACCCATGGAAAAGAGCACCTCTTTGATTTCTTCCATGTATAAAATAACTTATAATTGCTCATTTTCCTCATTTATAATTGGCCTGTCAATGAGTAGGAGGTCCTGGTCCATGGGAATAGGATTATTGGATGAGAATATAGTGGAAAAGTATTGTGTAAATGTTCTGATGATTTCATTCCCCTCATAAGAGAAGTCAACGGATGGGGTTCTTATCGAATTGATTATATTCTTCCTTCTTCTGATGAGTTTGGGGATGTGGAAGAATGTTGTGTTTTTGTTCCCTTCCCTAATTCATGAGATTCTAGATGTTTGCATCTAGTAAATTTCCTCTCTTATGAGTAATTTATTGAACCTTTCGATCAATATCTTTTTTTTTTTTTTGCAATATTCTTGTCATCAAGTGTGGCCATCTCGACAATTGAAAGCTCTTTCTTTATTTTATGTATCTTTAGCTTAGTGATTCCAAATTTATGTTTACTCCATTGCTTGATGTCCTCTTTGAAGTGTTTGATTTTTTCCGCCAAGTCTTGGTCAAAAGTTTTGTGATCCACCACAGTCTTGAAGGACTCATCTTTGAACCACATAGCTTCAACTTTGAATAATGGTCTTCTTTTTCTTGAAATTCTCTCCAGATTGAGGAGTATTGGTGCATGGTCACTGTTGCTCATTGGCAGGTGTAGGATGGATGCATCCGGGTACTCCAATCTCCAAATGCAATCAGCTAGAGCTCTATCAAGGCTATCTATGATGTTGAATTATACCCACCTTTTGTTTGACCACGTATATGCTGGGTCTAAATAGCCCAAGTTAATGAGGCCACAAGAATCAATAAAATCCCTAAATTCTTGACAGTATTGGTTTAGCAACTCCGTCCCTGCAATCTTCCATTTAGGGTTTGTGATTAAGTTGAAATCACCAATGAAACACCATAGTTTATCAACCCTGGAAGCAAAATTAATGATTTCCTTCAAAACACTTTTTCTTGTGTTTTTCAGGATGTCCATACACACATACAAGATACCAAAAAATATTATTTATTTCATTCTAAACAATTGCAATTATTATTACATTGGAAGAATAGTAGTTGATTTACAACTTTACATTGTCTCTCCAGGGAAGGCCTAGGCCTCCTGAGAGTCCCACCAAAGGAATCATGAAATTGTTGAAATCCCCCAAGAATCTAACAACCTTTTGAAAGCTAGTGTTGGAACACTTAGTTTCTGATAAGAAGGCAATTGAGGCTTGAGTGGAATGTAGTATTAATTTGAGAGTAAGAATTGTTGGGTCACTACATAAACCTCAAAAGTTCCAAGATATCACCTTCATGGCTCCCGCGACTGTTGTGGGACAGCCGACAACCCATTGTTGTTATTGTTTGAAATAACTCAATTCTTTTTCTTTTTCTTTTTGTGATCTCAATGGTTTTTCTCTTGCTTGAGTTTGAATTCTCAACCTTTTTCAAGTATTTTTTCTTGGAGGAATCCACAACCTCATTAACCCTAATCTTCCCCCATCCTTTGAGTGGGTTAAATCTTCCCCCATTCTTTGAGTGGGTTAGGATTCTTAAATTGATTAGTGAAGACATATTGAGTAGTGGATATTTTGATTGGACTGGACTGACCTGTTAGAGGAGCTTTGAAGATGATAGGACTTGATTCATCATGTTGGAGTGCTTGGACAGTTTCATCTTGGAAGACATGAACTGGTTCGACTGTTTGGGCTGCTTTATATCTTGGACCAACTTGGACTGTGCTTATGGTTTGTTGAACTTCAAGGCAACTGTTAGCAACATCCTTAAATTGATGAGGGGTGTGATGATGTAGTGATCTCCACAATTAATTTTGTCTTTAATTATGGGATCTACCTCATTTAATAGCTCCTTAAATTTGTGCCTTGAATTCAAATTTAATGTTTGAATTCCCTTGAAATTCTCCAAGCTGGTCGCATGCTTATCTTTCTCTCCCATAACCGCTTCATGCTTACCATCTTTGGCCTTGATGAAATGTCTCTCCATTATTTTCTCCCATGATCGAATCCTTATTCTTTTTTTTTATAGGAAAGATGACATCACTAGTTGTTGGGTTATGGCCATTTCCTTTGAAGCATATCTCCTCCTTTTGAGTTGCCTTATCTAACTCTGAAATCGTATGTGAATTAAATCTTCCATCCATTTCTACTCCTCCATGGACGTCACCTTCATTGATTCTCTCCAATATCCATTTATTTAAAACTGATTTTCCTAATAAGGAATCTTTTTTAACGTCTGTTGCTTCCTTGGGATAAGATATGCTTGCCTGATTCTCCTTCAATACCTTCCATGAGTGATCCACCATACATGCTAGGGAATTATTTGTTAGGCCATTATCTTCCAGGTTGGCTTGATTCTCGGATGTGGAGTGAATGATTTTGGACATTATGATGCTTTTTCCCTTATTTGTTATTTCTCTCAAGTTAGAATTTATGGGAAAATTCAAATTTGATCTTTCCTCTCTAACGCTTGCCATAGCAGCCATTCTGAAGGAATTAACTTCATAATTATTGTTGTTCTTCCTTTGAGTATGTCCTCCATTAATGGATTCCACGTGGTTTGTTGAGCTGGACGCCCACATCATCTTGTTCTCTCCATCTCCTGCATCAAGCTTCTACAATGACGATTCCTGAGAATCCTCTCAAACTATCCTCTCCATCATGAGAGTAGGCATCTTCCTTGATGTGTTTTTCTCATTCGATCTATGAGCTGTAACCTTAACATCTTTGGTGAGTTTTTGTTCCAGAAGATTGAATAAGTTTTGATGGATATCTTCTGAGTAATCCAATAGGATAATATTTTGTAGATCCTTAAACTTGATGTAGTTTTCTTAAGTGTGTCCTAGTATTCCATAGAAATAACGATTCGAGATATTTTCTCATATTTCAAAGATATCACTTTGACTTCTCTATTAGTGAGAGTAAGATTGAGAGATTAGCTAAGAGGTTTTGACACATTCAGGCTGATTTTTGCTCTCACAAATTTGCCCCATTTTCTCATTTTCCAACAAGCATCGGTTTTAGTTCTCTAATACTTTTAGCTAATTTACGAACAATATTTCCCTTCAGGTATTCCACTAGTAAATTATGAAATTGAACCTAGAAATCAACCTCTTCCAGAACATACTTGTGTGGAGCATAGTTAGGCTTGCATCTCTGTAGTAGGATAACGTCATTGTTATACAACCATGGGGCTCCCATCAGTATCTGCTCCACCTATAGATTGTTCTCACACTGTATGAGAAATGTTTTATCATTGTACTCATTTACACAAACAATTCCATAAGCTCTCCAAATTTTGTGAAGAACTTTCTTGACTCTTGTAAAGTTAAAGGGCTTATCTAAATGTACCTTACCCACCAGAATTTTCTTCCAATCATCAGGTTGTACTAGATCCTCCTTTTCAATATCAATATTTTTCTTTTGAAAGTCATCTTTCAAAAGCCTATGAAGTTTTTCTATCAAAACACTCTAGATTTCCATCTCCTTTACTATGAATCTCTAAAGGGTGTTTCACAGATTTTACGTGAAAAATGACAGAAACATGTCATACAGACAAGCCAATCTTGCTACTAAGCAAAACCAAGCCTATGAGCTAATCCTATCGATAAAAAAATAAAAAGGCCCAAGCTGGCCTGACCAGCTATGAATTGCTCAATGCTCACAATTTGGATATGCATGCCTGGTGGGTGCCCTCTGGATCTTGTGCGCACAAAAGACGTGAGTGAAATTCATTGTAGGTTAATCCTAGAGGGGGAGTGAATATGATATATTTAAAATTTTAATTCCTTTTAATTCTATTTATCCCAATCTTGATTAGGTGAGTTGATTAGTGATATTCAATTTTAATTTAACTCACTTAATATGTTTGGTGTTCAATTGCTAATGATTGCAAGTATAGAAATGTAAAGAACAACCACACAAGGTTCACACACCACAATACAAGATGTATAGTGGTTCGGCCACACCGGGGCCTACGTCCACTTTTAATTACTCAAATTTATTATTCAACTACAATGATTACAAGGTATGAGCAGACCTTAAATAACGTGCTTGGTGTCCTAGCCAGCATGGCCTTGGTTGTCTCTGATCCAAGGATTTACAATTCATCATATGACATTTCTGACTGTTAACAAAAGGGTACAAGGTATATGGGCAAACCTTAAACTATGTGTTCGGTGTCTCTAGCAAGCATGACCTTGGTTGTTTCCAAGCCAAGGACTTATGATTCATCATGTGGCATCTCTGACCATTGACACGAGGGATCAAAGTCCACTATCAATGTAGTTCTCAAAAACCAAATGTAGCAAAATATAGTTCAAGTATGGGAATCAAAGTCCCAATGTAATGTGGCTATTAAATAGCCAAATATACAATATGATCAACCTAGGGAATCAAAGTCCCATGCAAGTAGTGGCTCTCAATAACCAAATATGTCAATATGGCCAAGTAAGGGAGCCAATGTTTCACTGTAGATAGTGGCTCTCAATTAACCAAATATTCCAAGTGTATGGTCTCCACTCAATACTGAGGGAAATGAAGGCAAGTATGCAAGTAAATTACACAACTAAGTATGACATCTAGAATAGACAAATATAAGTGAGGCTCACAAGGGTTGTATCTCTTGGAATGATTTTTCAAGGATTCACATGTAGAGTAGTAGTATAGATACACAATAAGCAAAAACTAACCACAAATTATCTACATTGTAAACAAACTCCGAAATATAAGTAAAATCTTTATCTCAACCTTTGAGGTTGGGATTTTGTATGTTTGGAGTAAATGAGCAACCATCAGTGTCATTTCTCCTCTCTTCTCTTGCAAAGGAAACCTCCTTCATCGTGGCCTCCAGAGAGAGAACCAAACCTCTTCTTTTCCTCTAGTTGCTTGAAAGCTTGAATGAGTGAGTAGAAAGAGTGTAGAGCTTGTAGAGCTCTATTCTTGCAAAAAAACTCTCTTTTTTTCTCTTAGCAAACTTTTTTTTTCTTCAAATGCTTTAGGTCTTGCCCTAGTGGACGGAATCCACTCTCAATGATGAGATTGAAATCTTTCAAAACGGGCAACTAATAGTGTCCCTAGATGCAAAAAATGGAGTTTCAACAACACCATTTCACACCCTTGATCGACCAGGCACTTGGGGATTGATTAAGGCATATTGAGCAACTCCCTCGAGTGCCTCCCCTGATCGATTAGGCTAATATTGATAAAAAAATATTTGGAGATAAATTAAGCCAATCAAAAGGATCTCGTTGAACTGATCGTTTTGAGTACTTATGGGTCCCAAATCGACATCGGAATCAAAAGTTTTACCCGTTTTAAGTTGAGATATCAATTTTTACTTCTCGGCTCATTTTTCACTTTGGAGATTTTGAGCAATTGCACCGAGGGTTATATATTGGTTTTTGAGGCTTTCTAAGGTCAAACCTTGGTCTTTGGGGGGGTCTTGTAAGCACACACATAGCAACCACTTTGTCTTATACCTATTGACCTTTTAGGCTTAAAGATGGTGACTTGGCTCTTCATTGACACTTCTCTTTGGCACTTCTTTGGTTTTTTGTTTGATATGCTTTAACTTGTATCACTTAAACATATTCCTTATCTTGGTGATGGTCTCCACGCTAGACACTCATAGATTCATTCGTTATATAAAAACATGCATAGCCTATCACCTACACTAGGAATGAATTGACAAATTACATCATGACTTTACAGGACCAGGAGATGGACACGTCAATGACGAAAAGTGATAAGCGCTCCCCCAAAAGGTGTAATCATTTTCCAGCATTGATGTGTGTCAGCACCTAATTTTAGTGTTACTCTCAGTTCCGACACTTCTCTACGTATCAATAGACGGGTAGAGCAATCATTCAACCGCTCTCTTCAATCCACTAGGTAAGACTCTAACTGAGCTAAAACCCAACTCTAAACCCTGCCCCTCTCTCATTTACTGTGTTCTTTATAATAATTATTTACTATTTTATTTTTATTTTTATGTATTATTATTATTATTATTTTCATTATTGTTACTCTATTAGTATTTATTCATTTACTTATTTATTTATTATTTGTTTATTATTATTATTATTATTATTATTTGGTAGCATTTACTGTTATTAAAATATTCTATTATTATTATTATTATCTATTTAAAATTAATTAATCATAATTATCATTATTATTATTATATATATACCCAAAACCCGAGCTAATCTTACCTAAACCAACTCGAAACCCGAACCACCAAGATCCAAACCAGGCGAACATGGTTCAGCCTCACCACAAACCAGAGAAGCATGGGGCTTCTTTCCTTTTAGGTGAAAACCTAAATCCATGCCCCCATCTTCTCTCTCTCCCCGATTCTCTCTTCTTCTTCGCTCACTCTGCTCCAACGGTCACAGGCATAGGCTGATCAACGACCACCTACAAAGGGAGGATTTGGCTCTATAAAATCATGCCTGGAGTTAGAATAGGGGGGGAGGAGGAGGGATTCAATAACCGAAGAAAGGGGAGAACTCGTGCGGCAACAAGAAGGGGAGAAAAATTTCCCAAGAGTGGAATCCAAACAATGCTCAGGTCTTGCTGTTCAACTACCCATTCAAGTAAGGCATATCCTGAACTAATCTTGGCACCCTCATTTTTTTTAACAAGGCTTCCTATGTTTAGTACCGTTATCAATCCCCACTGAACCACCTAAAACCTTCTTCATATATTCTTATTTAGAGTAGTTTTCATAATTCCATCAAACCCCTGTTTTGACCCATCCTTGTGAACCAATTAACCTACAGACTGACCTAGGTAACTTGTTGCCAATGTCCTAAAAGGTCTTAAAGTCAGCTCATTTGATGGTATTCAAATCCTTGAATGTGTGCTAATGTCTATGGCCTGATAGTAAGTCTCTTAATATTTGCACGTAAATCTAACTTTTTTACATTCTTTTTTTGGTTCACGTCAATACGTTTGGCTGCAATTATTATTAAATTTTCTAATTGATCTTGAAGTGTACTTGGTTAGAGAGTAGGAATCCAATTAATCTTATCTCATTACTGTGTGTAATTGCTTGAATCTCTTAGTGCATATGATTTCATTCATATGCTGCATCAGACTTCACTGAGAATACAATCATAGACCATTGGCTTCTACAGACCAGCAATGACTATCATCAATCTTGATACAAAGATGGATGCGATTGGTGTATTCGATTAATCTAACCATCTCTTCAACTTCCCAATCATTTAGCAAGTTTCCATCCAATAACCTCTTGACATGTGCCATAAGTATTTTATGTGAATTTCAATACATATATATATATATATATATATATTAAAATTTCAATACATATATATATACACATATTAAAATTTCAACAATTAGCATTATTATATGAATAATCTAATACAGTCACCAATACATAGTGCTAAAAAAAATTTGAAAACCGATATTGCTTAATCTTAAAAAGTAAAAAAAAACAGGGGTTTGTTCTTTTATGGTTTGTCATTTACTCATTTTCATATGTATAATTTCTTTTTCCTTAGGAATGGGTATATGTATGTATTAAATTGTTATTTCAATTGGGGATTGTGGATAATAGAACATTGTAGGCTGAAATTCTCTATGGGATTTCCTGGTGCAGCAGCTGAATGCTTGATAATGGCATCATTAGGGGTTGGGATATTCTCTTATGCATGATTGAGTAAACTTGTTCTTTATTTGATTTATATGCCCAATGTTTGAGCTGAAGTATATGAGTGCATATGTGAGGGCCTCAGTTAGATAATGAGCAACTGAATTAAACACTTAGTTCCATTTGCCTTAGGTAGTACTTGGACATTTAAGATAAAGTTATGTATGATAGTAAATCTGTTCCCAGTTAGAACCCATCCTCAAACACCCACTGTTCTCTCCCCTTGTGTGCTAATAGACCGGATCCTTGAGACTAAAACAATGCACAAGGAGTGTGCTACGGTCAGCCATGATCCAATATGAGTACACTGGTCTACGGGTACCCACTCTTGTTGCACAAACTAGTTATGATAGCATCTACAACTGCTTGTCATTCTAGTTTATAGTCATGGTTGTTTTACTCAACCTTTAAAGGAGATATTATTTTAAAAAACTTTTTGGGATTCCATGCATCTTTCCTTTAGAAATTAAATATTCATCTATGTTGGATTGTCCATTCTAAGGATTCACCATGCTCTTTATTCACTTTCACCTTATAACATTAAGCAACAATAAGGCAACTAATGACTTCATTATAGAACTGATTGTGTTGACTATGAGTTATTTCCTTATATTCAGACCCTTCATCTGACATCTCAATCCATATTTTAGGGTCTTTGTTAATTCATTCATATTGTAGTAAACCAATATAATTTTTTTTTGTGTACTTTCTTTAAATCTGAATTTCTCAATCGGTTTTCATTTGAGTGCATTCTCTACCTAAGATTCTTTTATTCTTTTTACTAAATAAGGTTTTCTAGTTGCAACAAGAATTCAATTTATTTATAGAAGTGGTTGTAACACATTGGATGATTTTAATATCTTTACGTATAGACCCTTACAAACTTGGCAATTTGTTCTCATTTCTTTTTACTCCTCACTTGAGGTTTTGGGTTGTTGTACTTTTTTGTAGAAGTTTTGCTTATTTTTGTGACAGATCTAGTTGTGTTCGCATTGTGATATAAATTCTTTTCATTTGAGTATGATTTGACCTTTTTAATTTGCCTTCTTTCCTCAACTTAGATTTTATTTCATTTCACACACACACACACACACACACACACACACACACACACGCATATATATATATATATATAGCCTCAAACCTCTTTCTCTCTAATCCACACAAACACTATCTAAATTTTTGTTCATTAATTTTCCCAAAATACCCTCCCTCTCTTTCCCTTCTAACGTCTCTCTCCTCTATCCAACCCTCCAACATCCCTCACACTACCACTACCACTCTCGCATCTCTACTTTCTCAAAATATTCTGTTAAAATTATTTTCCTTATATTTAAGAAACCCACATAGATTCATCTTTCCTCCCATGTTTGGATCCCTAAAATCTCTCTCTCCATCTCAATATTTCCATTCTATCTATACTGAGAAATTCTTGGTAAGATCCGCCACATATTCCAATGAGAAAGGGAATTGAAGCATGAATGGCTAAGTTCAACTTTTAAGGGATTTACTTAGCTTTACAAATGGCTAACCTTAACAAAAATGTGAAAACAGTGCCAACATTGTGGAAAAAACGACTCCAATCCTTCCGTTGGATGCTTCAAATTTTTCAAATTGGTTGGCTACCCAGGATGTGGTGTGTGAAGAGGCGTGTTTAAGAAATTGTTCCCATGTGGTTGATGCATATGAAACCTGTAACACCCTATGTTTTCACTTAAAGGGTAAAACTATAATTTTAACCCCGTAAGGGTAAAATTTTTATTTCACATGTTTAAACAGACCATATAATGGTTATGAAACCCATTGGACCAAGTTAGGCATGTAGAACCCAATATTGGACTATGAACTTGTCAAATGTTAAAGTTTTTTCGAGTGCATAATTGGGGTAACTTCACAGGCAAACCTGTACTAATCCTAAGACAATTTGAGTATAATCCATATATAATTGGAAAGGTTTATGAGTCTGGTCCCCAACGCATCAAACAATGTATGAATCCGAGTTTTTTTTTAAAGTTATGACTGTTTTTCTCATAAAGGTCAAAGCTGAAAAAACCAGTTTAAAAATTGGGATCGGTCTCTAAATTCGGGGATGGATCCCGAGGGGTGTCTGTAATAGGTCGCCTAAATCCGGGATAGGTCACAGGTCATTTCCAAAACCTTGAAATTTTAGGTTGTACAGCGTGACAGGTCGCCTATTAAGGCTGAGCATGGGCTCGGGCCAGCCCGAACCAGGCCCGACCCAGCCCAAGAGGCCCGGCCCAAGCTAGGCCCGATAAGGGCTCTGACCCAAGTTGAAGGCCCAAACTTTATTAGGGCTGGGCTCGGGCTTACCTCGGCCCAGCCAGAGGCCCGGCCTGAGGCATAATAAATACATATATATACACATACATTTATACATATATAGATAAATATACATATATACATGTATGTATATGTGTATGTGTGTGTGAAGAAAATGTTCTATGATAAAAAAGTATCTTTAGTATATATGGTAAATTATAAGTTGACACGGGTGTGTTGAGGGTTAAAAACATCCAAAAAAGAGTTGAGATGAAAAACTAGGTGTCGAAAAAGAGACATCAAAGATTGTGTTTTTTGAAAAATTAATGGGCCATGGGTTGGCCCAAGCCTGGCCCGAAGCCCAATAAAATAACTAAGGCCGGGCTTGGGCCTAAAGTTTCTAAAATAATTTGGGGCGAGCCCGAAATTACTAAGGCCAGCCGAGCCCCAGGCCTATCTCGCCCCGGCCCAAGCACACCCCTACCTCTTCTCCTCCCTCACCAAACCCCTAACATTCAAGGAAATAATTGTCTTCCTCATCATGGATTGTAGTTGTGGATCTGCTCCTTACCCTCCTCCTGTCACCTAACCTCTTCTTCTCCTAATTAATTTTTGAGTGAAGATTTTTAATTTCTCTTAAGTAACTCCCCCCTCTGCTTTTCTGGAAAGGTTCCGAGCACTTAGGGCTCGATTTACACCTTCGTTCAATCTCCCAAAGGAAATCCTTCACCTTATGCTTCATTTTCTTAAAGGCTATCCCCAACCTTTCCTAACTTCCACCACTTTACGAATTACCCAATTAGAAGAATATGGAGGAGGGAGCATGAAAATAGGCTCAACGCAGTCACCTACTCATGAAAGAATTTGGACCCGCCGTCTTCGGTTGTATAGTCCCCCCCACTTTCTGCAAGTGATATCCTAGCACTGCTGCTGGCAGTCAAAATCCTAAACTCCCTCAGTCAAACATTCCTTGCCGACACTGGTTTTAAATAAGGGTCTCCCTCCGAACCAAGAGGTGTTGTAACCTTCTTTTGAGGCATAGGGATCAGGTCTAGGAGAATCGAAAGTGTAATCCAACTCCATGCCCCAATCCTCCTATTTCTCTTCTCCATTGGACCCCATCTGAACTATCTTCCCTTTCCCCTTACCTTCCACAGCTTCCACTTTCCTATCTCTCACACTTTCAGCACCTCCCTTTCTTATGACGATACCCAAGGGCTATCCTCTAATTTTCGGCAAGCCTTCCTTCTCCACCCTTGCTTTTCTATCGGTAGACATTTGATTCATTCCCATCGGCCGTATCTGAGAAGCCCCTCTCCTCTTATCAATTGTTTTTACCTTGATCCAGCCTTTGCTGGCGTCGTCCTCGATCAGGGGGAGCTTTTAAGTTAAGCCCATTAGAAGGGCAATTAATCTGTGGTTCAAGAATTCTCATAAGGGATCGATCCCAAACATGTGGTCCACCAAGGTGCCCCTTATAATGTGGCTCATAACCACAAGATCGCAAGACCCGTTGACCCATCTGTCCGACTTGAGCCTGACAACAATCAGACCAAACTTGGTTGGTCCTACGATAACCATATCCCAGTTTGACCTCCCATTAAAATTTTGATCCCTTCGTTTACTTCCTAATGCAGGCCCCCTTCTATACCTTTCAAAATTCGAATAATCTGTTCTTTCCCGCTCTACTCTCCAGTTTTACCCCTGTTGGATGCATTACCGCCAATTGATTTACCATTTAAGGCGTCATGTTCTTCTGTTCTATAAAACTTGGACAACAGAACAAAAGTTGGCAGTTATGCCTCCAAAAGCAACACTCGAAACACCAATATTTCGTTTCCATACAAAATCCACAGTGCCGAAGGGGATCTTTCAGGCCTTTGAACTTTCAACTTAAACTAGTCCATAGAGTCTAGATCCAGAGTTTCGACTTCCAATAAACCACCACATTGGTCACTGATTGCCTGGAAAACGGTAGAACCCCATAGATGTCTTGGAAGGCCGTAGCCCCAAATCCACCCTCCAACAACTTCTCGTCTCTGATTGCAACATCCTGCCATGGGATGCCAGATATCCAGGAAGATTCCACCTCCCTACCACCTTTTTGACCCATTTTTCAAGATTTTCTCTACATCTTTGACGAATGGGAAACAAAACATGAATAACCCTTTCGCTATCCTCCTAACCACAAGTTCTCAGACCTTCCAAATGCTCAAACCCCATCTACGAAGAGCCTGTGCACTAGGGTTATCTCCGATGACTCTTCCCACCAGACACAATCTCAGCCTATCTCTTCTTTGTTCAACCATCTCGTTGGGAAAAGATATGAGGGTTCTTCCTCCACTGTACTTGACTTGTAGGGTAGGAAGTTGGGGCCACTTCAAACCTAGGAGAACAGCATCCTTATATGGATTTGTCGACTAAGAGGCCATCCCTTCATTTGCACCATGCTTTCAATGGTCCATAGGTGGGTGCCCTACTTTTGTCCCCATGCCTTCAAACTCTTGCACCCCCTATTATCCAAGGGGACCACTAGATGCCCAGCGATTCCGATAGCCTATCATCGCATATTTCTTCTTTGTTCGAGAAATCAAGAGTAGAACACGTATGATTGAGCAAACATAACTTGAATATAAAACATAGTGCTGAATTCATATAACAACACAAAATTCCAATTATAATAGTGAAAAATACTTATCCAGAATATCTATACTCCAATTGTTAAACCAAACACTACTTGGGCTGTCCTCACTATAGTAACTCACTATTCTCCAATTAAATTATATATATGACTTCCTACATGGCTTTTGTCTAGCAATGTCAAAGTGTAGCAACCTCTTAGATTTATTGATCCTTCCAGACTCAATCACACCTACTGTTTACATAGGTCCATGTATTGATAGGGTAAAATCCTTGTGTTTGTTCCAATGTTTCAATGGCTTTCCAGAGAATTCTAGGTTCCAAAGCTGATTCACATTTGTTCATTGATCAATACCAAGTACTATCGTCCCCCTCTTGTACGTTGATGAAAATGTTCACACTAATGATAGCCAACTATTCTCACTTCCTTTATTAGATGCCTTGGTGACAACTTTGCCCAAAAGGACTGAGTGGACTAAATTACTTGCTCAGCATTGTGAACCGCAGATCCTATTCTTCTTTGAGTTTAATACAAATGACATATGCACTTGGTCTTCCATCTCATATTGCAATGCTCAAATCAGGTCTGCCCCCCACCAGCCGCTACAGGTTCCAAGCTCCCTATCACCCACTGTGTTCCTTTCCAGATCCTACTAACCTACATTGTCAACCAGGTTACCAGTTCATACATGCATTTATATCTTCAAGTGGTCAAGCGGATGCTTCAGTACCTTAAGGATATACTCAGTCTAGAAGTCATCAATTCTTCTGGTTCCATTTCGTCTTTTATTTTTTGGGACCACTTATTCTAATACCAATTGGGCTGGATTCCCTGGTCAGGAGCTGATCCACGACTGGATATTGTGTTTGTCATGGCCCTAGTCTTCTCTCATGGGACACAAAGAAGCAGCCTACAATGTCTTACTCGAGTTCCCTAAACTAACATTTGAGCTTCTCAAGATTTATTGCCTTCTCAGGAATTTAGCCTTTGTATCCTTGACAATACTTTGCATTTCCATGACACTAATGTCACCTATATGATTATAAACCTTATTTTTCATGCTCACACAAAACACACTGAGTTTGATTACCACTTCTCCTGAGATCTGGTCGAAATGTCTCCCAAGTCTACTTTTCTTCTTTCTTACTGGAAAACTACCAGTTGCTCTGCTTAGAATCTCTCATCTTTACCTATCAAAAAAAAAAAAACACTACTGGTCACTTTGCCACCTTCCATTTGAGGGGAAGCAATAGAGTTACCATATGATATAATGCATTTCTTCATTTATGAGGATAATATTGTAATTTCAATCATTTTCCTTAATATGAGAACCACCACTCGAACCCTAATAGGAAAATAAATCCTTCACTTTTGACAGGTTTTAAACTTCCACAACCCAAAAAACCTCTGTTGCACAGTCAAACTCTATCTCACATACTTACAATCTTTACATGTTAGCCTCTCCTTTCCTAATACTCCTTTCACAGCAACTAATATGGACTACCAAAAACCCACAGCTCTTCCCCTTTAAGTGCCTCTTGTCATGCTACAGCTGTGCATGGTAATAATAACTACATGTGCCCAAGCATGAGGTCACCATGTGCGGGCAGCACCATGAGGCTGTTCAGCTGACAGTTCTTTATAGAAAGAATATCCCACATGGCCACCTCTCAAAAAATGCAACATTTGGGTTCTTCATACTTCTAAAATGCACATAAATATTGGATTTTAAACTGCAAAAGTAAACACAAAAATGACACCGCTAAAACCACAATGGGTCTACATTGATAGGATCAACCCTATGGAAACTGAAACCAAAACCCTAAAAAATGGGTAGGTTTGAAAAAAATACCGGCCAGGTCCTGAATTGATGAAAATAAAATCAATAGTCAGGTCTTTCTGCAATTTCATCATTTTTAATCGGCCAAATGACTATTAATTGTTTTAAAAAAAAAAATCCGAATGTGAAGCAGCTGGAGTAATTCGGTTGGTTACAGTGCACGACCATTAATCACTAGGTCAAAGGTACAAACCCTTATTCATTTCCTAATAAGCTGTCCAGTCTTGTGGAAGATGATGCAAGTGAATGCAACCATTTAAGATTGTAGTTATTTGTCTCTTCAGTTTCATGTCAGCTTGGGGTCAACCTAACCCCAGCTTAACCATCCACAAAATAATGAGGGAAAATGGACAATTTTAAAATGCAACTATAGAAAAGTGGATCAATACAAACCAATGTCACCTAGATCAATAAACAATAAATAGAAGAAAACACATCGAAATATAATTCCTGAATGCATGTAGTGTGAACTCAAGGTGCAGCATGTTCCTTTATGTTTGATGACAATTCTATATTGATTTACCGAGCCTTCTCTCCCAATTCCACAAGCTGCTAGAACGATGGGCTGCTCGATACGAGTGGCGTGAGACAATCAGGACAAGAATTATATATACGCTATAAACAAACTTATCAAAAGTTAAACTTTCCTCGGATTTAAAATGCATTTAACCTGGTTCCTATAAAACTCACTGCAGAGAAACATACGAAGCAGCAATCTCATTGGGGGAGGGGGAAGAAAAATACAATTACCTGCAAAAAATCTAGGGCTGAAACGGTTGAAACTCCGATGAGAAAACTTAGTTCCACGGCTGCGTCGAGAGAAGAGAAGAGGATTGAGTCTGTAAACAGAGTAGGTGGCAAATAGGGATGGATGGGATAAGGCCATCGAAGAATCAAAATCTTGAAACGAAGAAAAGAAGCGCTTCTCAGATTAAACAGAAAAATTAAAGAGTTGAAATCGAGTATCGGAGAGATAAATTAACTTCGTGAATGGGTTCAGTGGCAACCAGTGTGAGTTGATAGAGATAACGCGGGAGAAACGGAATCTTAAACGTAGGGATGTCCTTTTCCGTCTTTGCATATTTCGCCTTTTTTAAGGGTAAACCAACACAATGCGAGGGAATTGTCCACCTGTACCAGTGATTAAAAGTAAGGCTGAGCATGGGCTCGGGCCGGGACCCAGCCCGAAATTTGGCCCAAGAGGCCCAGCCCAAACTAGGCCCGATAAGGGCTCAGGCCCAAGTTGAAGGCTTAAACTTTATTAGGACCGGGTCCGGGCTTACCTCGGCCCGGCCTGAGGCCTGGCCAGAAGCCCAAATTATATAATTAATACAAATATATATATATATATATAAGTATGTATATGTGTATGTGTGTGTGAAAAAAATATTCTATGATAAAAAAGTATCTTTAGTGTAGATGGTAAATTATAAGTTGACACGGGTGTGTTGAGGGTTAAAAAAGTCCACAAAAGAGTTGAGATGAAAAGGTAGGTGTCGAAAAAGAAGCATCAGAGATTGTGTTTTTTTTTTTTTAATTAATGGGCTGTGGGTTGGCCCAAAGCCCAATAAAATAACTAGGGCCAGGCTTGGGCCTAAAGTTTCTAAAAAAAATTGGGCCCGAACCCGAAATTACTATGGTGGGCAGAGCCCTGGGCTTACTTCGGCCCGGCCCGAGCCTGACCCATGCACACCCCTAATTAAACGCTCGCTGGTTAATCAAAAGGGAGAGGCTATTGGCACCCCCAAAAATCCTTACCACACCCCCAAAATAAAATTCCAATTTTACCCCCTCTCCAAAACGCCCCTCCTCCCTCTCTCTCCCTCCCTCCCTCTCCGACAATGTCTCTCTCTCCCTCCCTCCCTCCCTCCCTTTTCCCTCTCTCTCCTCTCCCTCCCTCCCTCTCTCTCCTCTCCCTTCCTCTTCCTCTCTCTCTCTCCTTCTCCCTTTCTTTATTTTTTCCTGCATTTTCTCTCTCCCTCCCTCCCTCTCTCTCCTCTCCCTCCCTCCCTCTCTTTCTCTTCCTCTTCCTCTCTCTCTCTCTCCTTCTCCCTTCCTCTATTTTTTTGGGGGTATTCTGAGGTGCAAATCCGTGCAGGAGTCCCACTGCTCAGACATGGAGATCCGAACGAGTAGGTGGGCACCTACCCGTCAATGTAGGTGCCCACCTGTTCAGACCTCCACGTCCAAGTAGGGGGGCCTTGCCCGAACCTGAACCACTGAACAACAGGGTAAAAAAATTGGGAAGGAGGAGAAGGAAAGGGAGAGAGGGAGAGAAAGGAAGAAGAAGATGAAGAGAGGGGAGAGCAAGAGAGAGGGAGGGGGAGAGAGAAACTACAGGAAAAAAAAAACAAAGAAAGGGAGGAGAGAGAGAGAGAGAAGAATAAGAAGAAGACGAGAGAGGGAGGGGAGAGAGAAAATGTAGGAAAAATAGAGAAAGGGAGGAGAGAGAGAGAGGAGGGAGAGGAGAAAGAGGAAGAGAGAGGGAGGGAGGGAGAAAATGCAGGAAAAAAACAAAGGAAGAAGGAGAGAGAGGAAAGAGAGGGAGGGA
>JAOXJP010285194.1:0-33634 GCA_025762735.1 Platanus orientalis | reverse complement strand
GTAAATATCAAAAAGTTTACAACCAATAAGTACTCCTACAATAATTGATTACTAACACTATACTATGAAGTAACAAAGAATCATGACATATAAATCAATATGCAAACCACTTGTTATTAGTATGGCCAACCATAGATTTTAGCATACATAAGATTTTTGATAGATAACTAACATCATAATGCTAGACTATAAAATATCTTGTATAAAAATCATTAGCTTTGAATCTTTTTTATTGGATTGGAATAAAATAATATAAACAATAAAATCAATACTAAATCTTTTTTTTTTTCCCTTATGAAATCATTATTAAATCTCATAGATAATATTTTATTCATTGCCAACAACATAAGATTTACATTAAATGAAATACAATCTTGTTTCTTGATTGCTTCTCAATCGATTCGAATCGATTTTCTTGACGTTTCTACTCGCTTCTCTAAAGGCTTCCACTAGTTTACCTAAATATCTTCCACTGACTTCTCCAATCACTTCATTGAGCTTCCTAAATTTGGGAAGTTGGAAAGCACCCTTCCCACTACTTGGGGAAGCAGTTTGGAATTAGATTCCCAAACGAGCTTCCCACCTTGTATCAAGCTTCCTTGCAATTATGGATTTAATCCTGCTTTGAGATCCTATCCATAGCCCCATTGCAGCCTTTAATGTCCATACTGTGGTGCTATAAAACCCAGGTCTCCTGTCCCTGATTGACCCAAATTACATTTCTTGTTACCCTGATATTAGCAGTAGTTTAAAGCCCTGTTTTGACCTTGCACCAATATGTTTTAGCCCCTTGTTTCTTATCCTAATCACCCTCATTTAAACCCTAGTAAACCTCGCTGTTACAGCCATTATCCACAGCCCCAAACAGCCTGTGTTAACCTCAAAATCTGGACCACAAGAACCTCTAAACCTTGTTGTTCGACTGAGATCTGAACCTAATCAACCCACTTTAGTACTACATATACTCTGTTGATTCAGGTCTATCCCATACCCTATTAACTTCTGCAGTACCCATCCTAAACCCCAACAAAACCCCCGTGTTACCTTGCTGTTTCATTCTAAACAGAACCTTTTGTAGCCACAACTCAGTCCCAAGTACATTTTTGTTTCACCTGTACCTGAGTCTAGTTACCCCTGCTGTGTTTTTTAAAGATCAGAACCCATTAGACCCATTGGATGATCCCATAACCTCCATACCTGAAACTGCTAGTTCACCTACCTGAGACCCTACTTTACCCACTAATTCTAGCCATTGCTAGTTCTTAAATTTTAGGGGTTGTTGGTATCATTTACAGATCAGTCCTCCTGGTTAAATGCCAACTCTTGGCTGGTCCTGCATCAGAAGCCCCTGCGATGCAGGGATAACTAAGGGGAATAAACTTTTGAAAAATTATCTAGAAATTAAAGTCAGTGTCAATTAAATTGATTTTTTTTTTTTTGGGTAAAAGTCAATTTAATTGATTTGAAATATATGAAAAGAAGATGAAGACAAGGTGCCTAAACAGTTTCACAATTGATTTGAAAAATAAGATCTAAATAAGAGCCAATGTCAACTAAATTGATAGGAAGTAAGAATATCTTCAATGAAAGTTAGACTATTTCTCAATGGGGCAAAAAAGGGAACACAATTATTATTTTTTGGATAAAATTGTAATGGTAAAATGTGTAATTGTCAATTCCAGTCCAAAATGTAAAGTACATGATTGAAGTAATGGTCATTCTTACTTACACAAGTGTGAGGTTCAAAAATCGGCATGAGGAAGGATGAAGCACTTCCTCAACATTGAACAGAAATCTTTTGAGTTTGGACGAAAGATTATCATGGACCTGGGTCTTTCTCTATTACAGAGAAGGCAAAAGGTTGCCTGGATAAAATCTCCTTTGCGAGTGATCTATGTGAATGAGTGATTGATTTCTTCACTAGGGCGAGGGACGCACGAATGGGCGTTGATTTCGTGAAACTTTTCATTCGAAGGGTGCCACTCTTTTTCTAATGAGGAGTTCCAACTCTTGGGGATGTTTTATCAAAGCTACCGAATGGCGGAAGGATAAGCGTAATGAGTTCATCATCATACCTGCTGAATCCAATTTTTCTTGATGGTCCAATGTTGCCCTGATCTTGAGACAGTTGTTGGATTCTAAAAAAAGCTGATAAATCTCCTTATTGATTTCAAATCAGAGATGGCTCCGGCGTCAAAGTTGAAGGCCTCTAGGTTGAAGGGTTTAGGGGTTTCGGGGCATGCCAGGGAAAGGGTATCGGTTCCAAATCCGGTACCCTGTAGTGGGATGCTCGATGTCAATGGGAAGGCGATTATTCTCTGTGAGGTGTGGGGAGCCCCAGTTGATTGGCCTAGGATTGAATCAAAGGTGTTATTGGAAAGGAATATCTAGAGTGGCAACCTGCGATTCTCTCCTGCAGGTCTGTCTGCAAACAAAGCCCTATGTTTTCCTTCTAAGAATGTGGATGTTGAGGGTCTGCTATGGCAAGGTCCGATCGATTTGGAGGAAGGGATAGTCCTTCTGCGTTGCTGGAATCCGACATCAAATGCAATCCCAGAATCAATGCTTCTGGGGGACAAATGGTTAAGGGTTTGGGGCCTCACGAAGAAATTTTGGAAGCTGAAGTTTTTCAGGTCTATTGGTGAGAAATACGGTGGTTTCCTTGAGGTGGAGGAACAGCCTCAGAAGGCCAGGTCATTTGAAGCGCCTCGTATCAAGGTTGCTGGAGGGGATCTATGTTTGATCCCTAGAGTGGTGGTGGCTAGATTCTTGGGTGAGGGCTGTCTTCTGGTGATCGAGGTGGAGATGTTCTCTCTAGGATAAAGCTCCGACGGGTTTTGCGACGAAGGGGTGGGTAATCGGATGGTGGTTGAAGATGATATGGAAATTGACTTGTTTGCCCCTGGAAATGGGTGGGGCTTTTGAAATTCTAATTTCAAACAAGGCAGTCCCTCTAATTGTTGGCCCATGGAAACTCAGGCCCAAAATTTGGAAAATCAGGCCCATTTCAATGATCTTCGGGCCAAACTCAAATGGAATAAAGCGTCCGGCCCGAACCAGAGGTTGGTCAAGAAGATGGTTCAAACTGATCAAAAGTCGATTCAAGCTGATTTTGGTTTGAGCAATGGATCAAGCCCTTCTTATTTGGGGAAAAATTGCTATGCTCCTTTCATCTTGCCTAAGTTTGTGCCTAACTCTATGGAGGAGTTCGTTAGGGGTCGCGAGGGGAGGCGATTTGGGGAGTCTTACAGTAGTCCATCTATCGCTGCGACCTTGGGAGTTGAAGTTGGTGGCTCGCACTCGTGTTGTAAAGGGGTGCAGGACTGTGGTAATCACTGCAAGAGGGTCAAAGAGTGGCGGAGGTGGTCGATGACACAAAATGGGTGTGTTGGTCTGTGTAAGGAGGGGTTGATGGTCGAGGAGGAGAGTTCTTTATCCGGTATGAGGGTTAATGATTGGAAGGGAAGTGGGTCTTCTTCATTGGTGGCTAATGGGAGAGAGGGTGGAAGTGGCTCCGATTGTCATGGTCTCTTCCTTGAGTCAGTGCTTAGAGCAGGGTGTGATAAGGCTTGGTCTGAGGAGGAGGGGGGTGCGTGTTTTACAAATGATGATATGACTCCGAGTGGTGAGGGAGCTTTGTTCACAACTCCCTGCAGTGTTAAGGGAAATTTTGTTTAAAGTCCCGATTACTAAAAGGCTTTGTCTGTTTCGGATGAGGAGTATTTGTCGCAGGATGAAGGTGGGGGTGAAGGGCAACAGGACAGGACGATTGAGTTTTTCCAGGATGGTTTTGGGCAAATGGTTGAATACTCTTCTTCAACTGAGGTCGTGTCTGCTGGAGAGCATGTGGTGCTGGCAGCGATCGAGCCGAATTCTAACCCTATCAGTGAATCAAACGTTCCCTCCCCTTCCCCAGGTAATCCTAACCATGATATTCTTGTTATCCAATCTTCTGTGTCTGCCTCTAATTGTGCAGGTTCCTCTCATGCTCATCCTCCTGTTTCTCCTGAGATGTTGGAATGCCAATGTCAGCCTGGGGATGTTTTGAATGGCCGGGATGATGAGTGGTCGTTTAACGGTGATAGTGACGAGGAGGTGGATAAATTTTGGGCAGATGGGGTTAATTGTTACTGGTGGGGATGGGAATGAAGTCAAATTGTCAAAGTATCTAAAGATGTCTGAGGATAGGGGAAAGGCTTGCAAAGTGGATCGAGGCAACAAAGAGCTTAAGAAGCTGGAATGGGACATGAATGATGTTCCTACGAGTGAAGGGGGTGACAAGTTGAAGAGATTTGGAAGAATGGGCTCGTTGAAGGTTAACCGATGTTAGTCTTAACTTGGAATGTTTGCGGGCTGGGTGGTGTTGAGAAGAGAAGGTTGGTTAAAGTTGATATAAAAAATTGCAGCCCGGATGTGCTGGTTATCAAAGAAACGAAGAAGGAAGTGATGTCCAGTCGGTTAGTTAGGTGTGTTTTGAGGCTTGAGCTTTCCGAATGGTGGGTGGTTTTGGCTATGGGAATTGCAGGTGGCATTTTGTGTGCTTGGAATCCTTCTAGCTTCAGTTGTTTGGAGGAGATCAAAGGTCTTTTATCAATTTCGATTGTCTTTAAGGATCTTGCTTCTAGCCATGCTTGAATGTTCACTGGGGTCTATGACCCGGCGTCCACCGATAATAGAGAAGATTTTTGGGGTGAGCTTAAGGGGATTTGTAATAGATGGTGAGGGCTGTGGGTGGTGGGGGGAGATTTCAATGTGATCCGGTTTACTAATGAGAAGAGGCCGAGAGGAAGAATCACTCGAAGCATGCGAGATTTTGAGGATTTCGTCAGTGAGGGGGGTCTTTGTGATATTCCTTTGTGTAATGTTAAGTTCACCTAGACGAATGGGCAAGAAAATCCAATCTTGTGTAGGCTGGACAGATTCTTGGTGTCTTGCAACTGGGAGGAGTTTTATCCACATTATTTTCAAGAGGTTAAACCTAAATTGACTTCCGATCATTGGCCTGTGGCGTTGCAAACTTGCTCCTGAAGTTTTGGATCGAGGCCTTTCAGATTTGAAAACATGTGGACTTCGCATCTTTCCTTTAATGAATTGGTTTCTCTTTGGTGGAACGAGTGTCTCGTTGGAGGTTGGGGCAGTTATCGATTCATGTGAAAGCTTGGTTATGTTATAAACTCCGAGAATGGAATAAATCTTCCTTTGGAAACCTCAAGGTGACCAAGGAGAGACTGAGCAATGAGTTACTTGATATTGATGTCATGTTGGAAGAGGTGGAGGGGAGGTCCGATGAGCTTGGGATTAAAAGAAGAGGCATGTTGTGTTCCCTCAAAAAATGTATCAAAGTCGAGGAAACTTTTTGGCATCAAAAAGCTAAAAGCAATTGGTTTTGTGAAGGGGAAGGGAATACAAGGTTTTTTCATAAGGTTCCTAATGGGAGGAAAAAGAAAAATTTGTTTTCTAGTCTTTTGGTGGATGGGGTGGAGGTCACAAACTTTGAATAGATTGCTAATGAGGCTTCATCCTTTTTTAAAAACCTTTGCAAGAAGGAAGGTGGGGGGGAGAGGCCTTTCATTGAGAATTTGTTTGAGGTTAGTCTTCAGAGGAATGTTGCGACCAATCTTGAAAGGCCTTTTAAGGAGGTAGAAGTGAAAAGTGCAGTTTTTGCTATGGATGGTTCAAAGGCACTGGGGCTTGGTGGTTTTTCTATGCACTTTTATCAAGTTTTTTGGGACATTATCAAAAAAGATCTTATGAAGGTGTTTTTGGAATTCGGGCGTTTTGAGTCTATCTATGAGGTCCATTTTCATTGTTTTGATTTCCAAATTTGAGGGGGGAAGGGTCCTGGGGTATTATCGGTTTATAAGCTTGGTGAACAGTCTTTACAAGATTATTTCTAAAGTCTTGGCCACTCAACTGAAATAAGTTATGGGAGAGGTGGTGTTTGCTACTCAGAGTGCTTTCATCCATAGGAGACAGATTCTAGATACCGTCCCTATTGCAAATGAATGTGTGGATTTAATGAGGAGGGCTAGGTAAAAAGGGTTTTTTTATAAGGTTGACATGGAGAAGGCTTATGATAGGGTTAATTGGGATTTCCTTTTGTGGGTGCTTTACAAAAAAAGGTTTTGGTGAGAAGTGGATAACGTGGATGAAAGGGTGTATTATTGAGCCGTACTTCTCTATTTTGATGAATGGTACGTCTAAAGGCTTTTTTAAAGCCACTCGGGGCCTTTGTCAAGGGGATCCTCTTTCCCCTTTTTTGTTCTCCCTCATAGAAGATGGATCAGGATTGGTCGACCCCGATCCTGAATCCTGGGTTAGATCAGCCTTAGCAACGGATCGGCCTTGGATCGGGCCGGATCGGTGGATCGGATCGGCTTTGGGATCGGTAAGGCGGATCGGGTAGATCGACCTTGGATTAGATGAATTGGCTCCGGATCGGGCCTGATCGGGCAATCCAGATTGAGATCAGCCGATCCGATCCAATCCTTGTTTGGATTAATTGATCCAAACAAGGATTGGATCGGGATTGGCATTAGCCTTGTCGATCCCGATTTCGATCCCGATATTTTGATCTATGAGAAGCAAGGCTTGTGTAAAGGTTCATTATTGGGGATAACAACATCATGGTGTCCCACCTCCAGTTTGCCGATGACACAATCTTGTTTCTTGACACGGAGTTGGATAATGTTAGAAGAATGGAGCTTTGCTTGAAAGTTTTCCAAGGTACATCCCGTCTAAAGGTTAATCTGTTCAAGACTAGTATGGCGGGGATAGAGGTAGAGGAGAGTAATCTCTTCACTTTTGCAGCGGTTATGGGTTGCTCTATTGGTGGATGGCCAATTAAGTACTTGGGTTTGCCTCTTGGGGGGAATCCTAAGTCGGTGGTTTTTTGGGATCTGGTGGTGGAAAAGATCTCAAAGAAGCTTGCATGCTGAAAGAAATCCTACATTTCTCTTGGTGGTCGTATTACGTTGATTAAGGCGGCTTTATCCAATATTCCTATGTACTATATGTCTTTATACAAAATGTCCATTAAAGTAGTGCAAGTGATTGAAAAATGTCAATTGGATTTTTTGTGAGAAAGAGGTGCCCAGAAAAATGATCATTTGGTGGAAGTGGTGACGAAGTCTAAGGATCAAGGGGTCTGGGTTTAGGAGGGATCAAAGAGAGAAATTTGGCTTTGAGGGGGAAATGACTATGGAGATTTGCGACCAAGCAAGGGAGTTTATGGCAGTCAATCATCATCGGTAGATATTGGTACGATGAAAATGGGTGGGACTGCAATCAAGCTCTTCCTCGCTCTTGTTTCCTTTGTTGGCACCAAATTATCCAGGTGAGTCATCTTTTCTTTCCCCACACTTGATTCCTTATTGGAAATGGTGCAAAAATTCGTTTTTGGAAGGATTTGTGGTGGGGTGATTCCACCCTTGAATCTGCTTATCCTCGTATTTTCCGTATTGCTATCCACAAAGATGCTAAAGTAGCCGAGGTCCTTTCCCAAGGCACAAATGGGATTGACTGAAATCTCCCTTTTACTTAGGATCCTTATGAGTGGGAGATCCCCATCATAGGAAAGCTTTTGGAGGATCTTCGTTTGGTCTTTTTGGATAGTGATCATGAAGATATCCGCCTTTGGTCCCCATCTTCTGATGGTGTTTTTTCCTTTAATCAATTTTTTTGCTATTTTGACAAAAGATTTCTCCCTCTCCTCTTAAGTCCCTATGTCCAACTTATGGAATTCAGCTGCGCCTCCTAGGGTTTTGGCCTTCTCTTGGATTTCTTTCCTAGGAAGACAAAACACCATGGAGGTGCTCCAAAGAAGATGACCTTTCATGCTTTTAGCCCCTTCCATTTGTCCTCTTTGTAAGAGGGATGCTGAATCTGGTAATCATATCTTCCTTTATTGTGCCTTTACATCCAAAGTGTGGAACTTCTTCAAGACGATGCTTTCCATTCATTTTGTTATGCCGAGGACTGTGGAGGATCTCTTTTATCAATGGGGGAAAGGGGGAAGGGGAGGTTGGGGGAGAATGTTCATCAAAGCTATTTTGCAAGGGGTGGTGTGGGGAATTTGGAAGGAGAGAAATAGAAGTCTTTGAAGATAAAGCTGGAAGTGTTTGGGCGGTTGTTGATTCCATTGTTTGTGCTAATCGTGGGTCCTGGTGAAGAAGGAGTTTAAAAATTGTTCTTTGAATGATATGGTTCGGGATTAGGTGTCGTGCATATCGGATTCTACTGGGGCCAATATTGGTCCTCTCCTTGATTAGGTCCCTCCGGATCCTAGAATTTGGAAGGTCAATTTTGATGGAGCTTCTTTTGGGAACTCCGGCCCGACGGCTTTCAGGTGTGTTGCGAGATTCTCTAGGTCACGTCATTGGAGCTATAGGGTGTCCTTTGGGGGTTTGCAATGCTATTCAAGCGGAGACCATGAGTTTATTGGAAGCCTTGAAGCTTGTGAAATTCAAAGAGGCAAGGGATTGTATTGTTGAAGGGGATTCCTTGGTGGTTATTTCTTGGGGGTAGGGGGATCAATTGTGGCTTGTGGAGGATGAATCATCTCATTATGGAAATTAGATCTCTAATCAAGGAATTGAATGTGATCCTTTCTCATGTTTCAAGAGGCCAAAATTCCTTAGCTGACAAGTTAGCTAAGTGGAGTGTTGGGCAGGATAGTCGTTATGATGGGGATATTTTGCTAATTGGTGATGTTTTTTAGTGTGTTTTGCCTGTTTGTTGCCTTGGTTTGTATTTGGTAGCTTTTGGCTTCTTTGTATTTTCCTTCCTTTTTTTCTTTCTTTTTAATATATTCTTTGGTTTTCATCAAAAAAATATTTATTGAATCATGTAAATCCAAGTCAAAGTCTGGAAGAGCTTCACAAATGACACATTTCATGAAGCCGGATGAAGAAGGATCACAAGTACAGAGACTTGAAGTGGCCAAAGTCAAACAGACAAAAATGTCTCAAGCTCTAATTCAACACCTCAAAAGCCAACCTTGAGCTTCACATGTAAAATGACCATTCAAAGTGGTTGGTAAGTGGCATTGATGCGGGAGCATACCATATAAGGAAGAAGAAGTTGGAAGATCATGGATAGTCTTCTATGGAGTGTCTAGTAGTGTAGAATTAATTTTATATTTTTAACGGGGTTTTGCAGTTATATTTAAGTCCTAGGGGGTTAAATTTAATAAGACATGTTTGCCAAATGATAGAATATGATTTTATTTTCCAGGCTATGATTATAATATAGCTAAAAAGCTGTGGAATTTTTAGGGACTTAATGATTGGTCGTTGGGGGTATTTTTGTCTTTTTATGGGCTGCCACCTCAGTCCATGAAACTCATAAAAGTGGCTAGACAACAGCCTCTTTACTCTTTAAAGTCAACGAGGGGGCCTCACAATATGAGTTGCAAGATATCTCCAATATTATCTGAGATTTTGGAGAATATTTGGAGGATCCACATTACCAATTCGTTAGTCCAATATTCTTCAAGATTGTAGAAAATATTTGGAGATATTTTCTCAAAGATTATGGAGAATATTTTCGAGATTGTTTAAGATCTTATAGGGCCTAATAACTTGGCCAACAAGCCAAGTTTTGTGCCAACCAAGATTTTTTTTTTCTTCAAAAGTTTTTTAATATTTGGCAATTCTATTTTAGTTAGAAGATGTAAAATATAAGATTTTATTTTTATTTTATTCTCAATGTAATGGCTATTTAAATGCCTTCTATGTACGAAGTAAATCGGATGAAGATGAATATTTGAAAAAAAAGACGTGTGTTGACGTGGGTGTGGTATCCCACGATTCTCTCTTCTCTTAGGGTGTGGTATCCCCTCATTCTCTCCTCCCCATGAGTAAGTAATCTATTATCTCTTTCTTACTCTTTATTTAATTTTTTTTTCTTTTTCTATTTATGGTTTTCTGGTTTCCTTCTATAAACCATAAAAAAATAACAAACTTGCTTATATAGTTTCACACACCTAAACGTATCTAAATTTGCTGAAATTTGGAACAGTAGTGCAATGTGGACCCACGAATCACCTTGCCAAAGCGCAAAATTTATGATGCATGAACATGGGTATTTTAATAATTTCACACCACTACCCAGATTTTCCAAAATTTGGATTTTGGGATTTCTTTTTTCATTCAATTTGTTGTTTCCCTAGACATATCCTACATTAGATTTGGTATAAGAACTTCCGGTTTTTCAGCTATTTCTATCTAGTTGAGTCTCGGGAATGATGGAGGTTAAAACCAAGTTTTCTGTTTTCCGTTCCATTCGGGAAACTGTTAAAGGTTTTAATTACTGATCGAAGTGAAAAGAACTTAATCTCTCCAAGCATGGCGAAGAAAATCTAGCAAGAAGAACAAGATCATGCATATTTTGGGTACTATGATGACAAGTGTCATTGAATTCTCTATGAGAAGATATGTGGATTGTGCAAGTGGCAAGATCTCATTAGAATGCCGTGGAGTGATCTTAGGGAAGACGTGGATTGCGAAAAGATGTTCTATATACAATGTGAAAACATGCCTTTTGAAGCGTATTAGTTGTGGTAAATGGTATAGTCTCAAAACCTTACAACCATCTAATCCAAAGGAGCCATCAAGTCTAGAAGAACCTATTCCAAATGAGGATTCTTCCTTGAAGACGGAATCTCCTAAAGAACATGATCCAACATCAGAAGCAGTTTCCCAATAGTGGTGTCAACTAAAGACATGAACTAGCTTCCATTGATCCTCAAAATGAACCACAAGTTGAGACAAATGAAGAATCCAAGGAAGACATCAAGTTGCAGCCCAAGGAAGCAAGTACGCCACAAGTTGATTGCATGTTGTTCTCCTTCAGTATACATTCAATGTTGCTGTCCCGACAGCTTGAAGATCCACAAAATGAAGTATATATCTTTGATTTTGTAACTTCCACCATAAAAAGTTCGTGGTTGAACCTTTTCAAACTTGGGGAGTATGATGCGGGAGCATAACATGTCAACAAGAAGTTGGAAGACCATAGATAGTCTTCCATGGAGTGTTCAATAGTATAGAGTTAATTTTATGTTTTTAAAGGGTATTTGCAATTCTTTAAATAGTAGAGGGTGAATTTAGTAAGACATGTTTGCTAAGGGGTAGAATAGGATTTTATTTTCAAGGGTATTCATGCGGACAACGCCAAAAAATTTAGGGACTTTTTGGAGTTTTCTTAATTATTTTAATGGATGAATTTATTGTAATAAGGCCATTAGAGCCAAGCTAGAAAGTTGGTAGAGTTTGAATTAGTTTAGTAGAAGTTTAGAGTTGTTTTTAGAATTTTTTCTTGAGTGTTTTTAGACTAATGATACAAGGGAGGGGTATTTTGGTCTAATTTTATTTATTTTTTATTATAAATAAGTCATAAAGACCTCTTGTATGATAGTTGAAGAAAAATTATGAATTGAAGTTTTTTTTTGAAGCCCACAGTTTGACTATATCTCAATACCTATCACGGTTAGGTAAATCTAAACCCAAATGCTGCTTTGAAATCATCCTTAACTTTGTAGGAATCCATCTCTTGGATAGCCTACCTCAAATATGGTATTAGAACTAGGTTTTCTGATTAATTTTTATTAATTGGGATCCTTTATTAACAAAAGCCTAATTCTTTCAATTCCAAAATCTACAGTATTTAAATATTCTCTATTTAGGGCCTATTTCCAAGCTTTTAAATCATTTTAGGGCCTACCTTAAAATTGTGGACCAGTCCCATAAACCCTTTCCATCAATTTTAGGGATTTCCTAATACTCTAAAATTTTGGGTTTTCTTTAAAGGGCCTTAATGTGAGGAAGAACATCATTCAATTTTACTCTTGATACCCTAAAATATTAATGGGTTCTTTCTATTATTTTAGGGCTACCCTAAATCCTTTTAGGGTCTTCTTGAAAATGTTTATTATATCACCCTAAAATTTTCGAGCAAGTCCTAAAATTTCTGAATCATGTGTTGTTTAGGGTATAATGTCTCTTTCACTTTAGAAGAGTATAAGGCATTTGCACAATCCCTTTCTGAAGCTAAATTGTAGATGTGACTTGATAATGTGGAAAATATTTTTTATTATGTACATAAGTTTTGGAACCATGACACGTGATTCTACCATTATGTTCAATGCCACAAAGAGATTCTTCATGCGGAGATGGAAATGAGGAAATGAATTCATGTATTTCTAAATTTGGAAAAGCGGTTCATGGCTATCCACAGGAAGTTTGATGTTGACAATGAACAGGTCAAGATCGAGGTGAAATCTAGATAGAAACCATCAAATGCTGAATTTGGTGCTAGTAAAGCCATTGGGTGATGTGTGGATATACAAGTACCAACTCCAGTTGAGAATCTGAAGAACATTTCTACATTTGTGCTAGGTTGTTTAAAGCTTAGGAGTCTGAAGAAGAGCTAGACAAAGAAGATGCAGATTCAATTCTAAGTCCTCTTCTACATGCATTACCATTATTGCAGAGTCCACCTAGATTGGTGACATCAAGTGGTAATGTAAAATGGATCAAGCGAATTTTGAGGGCGGATTTCTCCCCACCCTGGGAGAATGATACAGACAATGCCAAAAGGTTGATGTATGTTCCACCACATAAAAAAATTTGCTTCAAGAATTAAAAAAATATAAGTTTTTGGAAGAATTTAGGAATTTTTAGGAGTTTTCTTAATTGTTTTAGAGTGTTTTAGTGGATGAATTTATTGTAATAAGGCCATTAGAGCCAAGTTAGGAAGTTGGTAGAGTTGAAATTAGTTTAGAAGAAGTTTATAACTGTTTTAGAAATTTTTTGTGTTGAATGTACAAGAGAGGGATATTTTAGTCCAATGTGGTCTAATTTTGTTTTTTTATTATAAATAGGTCATAAAAACATCTTTGCGACAGTTGAAGAAAAATTATGAATTGAAGTTGTTTTTTTAAGCCCATAGTTTGGCTATATCTCGATACCTAGGTGAGTTATTCATTTCTTGTTCTTTCTTCTTTTCCACTCTTCTCTAATCTCCTCTTTTATGTTTACTCTATTCTTGAATCTTCTTTAAGGATTTCTGCAGAGAATTCTTTATTCTCTTTTAATCTTCTTTTCCTACATTCTTCTACAATCTACTTTGTTCCTACACATCACCCCTCACTTCTTCTATTCTTTTCTTTTTGTTCTTCACATTTTTTAAACACTTTTCTGTGCTACAGAAAATTTTCTAGCAAACCTTCTTTTTCTAATTACTCCATCTTTACATTAATATCTTCTTATTCCTTTGTTTTTTCTTCCTTTTAATTCTTCTCGTTGGATACTTTTCTCTTTTGAATTAGTTAAGACCTAGCAAATGCCTTTTGATGAGGACATCGGGTCTATGTGCGAGTTCTAGGTCTACCAGAGGCGGCACAAGAGGGATATAACCATGCTATGGTTCTATTATGGTCATTCTTTTTATTTTACTTGTTTTATTTATGACACATGTTTATGAGGGTATTTTAGTCTTTAGTGAATTGTTTATGGTATTTTCGTTATTTATTGTAGTTTGGGTTATTTTGGTCTGGGCATAGTAGTCATGGAGGGCCTTTTAGCTAAACTTCTATTTATGTACTTAGCCCTAGCTGTGGGACTCTTTATATAGAGCCCATAACCAGGCTTTTGAGGATGTGAAATAGAATTTGAATTTTGAGCTCACGTTTTTCTCACTTCTTCCTTGTGTGTGCTGCAGGATGGAGACCCAAAACCCCAAAAAGGGACTAGGCCTCCACCTAGTTTAACGCTGGTGGTGGAGGCCACTCCCTCCCCTTGGGTTAAAGGTTCTCATATTCCATTTTTCTTTTCATATTATTATTATTATTTTTTCAAATTTTCTTCTTGCTGAAGACGGGAGGCTATGTAGAAGATTGAATACTATCACTTGGGATTTGAGTTTTTGTTCGATTCCACAATCTCAAAATATCAACAAGACCTAGACGACCACACCTGTGATGATTACAAGTCCAAAGATTCAGTTTCGAAGAGATATATATCAGGACATCTGAATCAGGCATGAAACAAGGCATCGAATCATTTTGGGAGATTGACGATTATTCACACCTGGCCTTCACGTTGGGTATTTCGATTTTCCTAGACTGATACATACTCTTAGACCATCCACCTTGCAGAAGCCCATCTCCTAAGCTTTCGTTTCAACCAAGTTCCATGTTGGGATACCCTTGTCAGGCGTGAAAACAACCTCCAGAGTAATCTCACGAACTGGCCTATCCTCTTCTTATGCTGAAGGCTTTGCAAAAATGGTCTTCTCTAGGGTATTAAAGACCCTTGGACAATCCTAGGAGTGCTGATCCTACACCAAGAGCTTCCCCAAAATTCACACAGTGGCCATTAGAAGATCAGACAGGCGTCAACTACTGGTTTTAAGGAGTTCCATGAGAACTCCAGTTCTCTCATGAAAAGGGCCTTGCACGTGAGACTCTCCCAGAGTATTCACAACCTTTGGACGATCTTAGTGGGTAGGCTCCACATCAGAAAAAAAATCTCTGGGGCTGGCGGGGCACTTGTTCGAGAAGAGAATTTATTTTGAAAATTTGGGAAGTCCCCAAATCGGATTTTTGAGCCTGAATATTAATTGCAAATATTTTCAACATCACCAAGGAGGTATTCAACATCAGAATCAAGTACTTCTCTTATTTGGCTCTCTTTTCAAATTTCTGATTGTAAACACTTTTGGTATGTTGTGGCATATAGCCTGGATTTGAGTTTACTATTTTCTAGCCTAAACAGAACACTAATTCAATATTTCGGGATTGTTTAAATATATTATTAAAGCCATGTTTAGACGTCTTAGATCATTCATGGAATTATTTAGCCTATTTCTCTGATTTTTGGCCTAATTTAGGTACTTTTCTGGTTTGACCTGCACTAGTCTCATTACTAAATTTTTGTATCTTATTGATAATCCAAGCATGTTAATTAGGTCTTTATTTGTTTATTAATTTTTGTAAGTCCTAATTCTTCTAGTGTATATTGAGCCTAATTTAAGAATTATCTGACTTAGCATGTGGACTTGCGAGTAGGAATCTTGTTTATTTTTCTTCATTACTTGGTCAATTTTATTCTTATCTCCTGAGCACACACTCACTATCCTACATGCATGCTGCATCACCTTTCTCATATTATTTTAGGGACTTATCAAAGGGACTCATAAATTAGTTAAGGCCTTTCAAAGGCTTTCTAATTAATTTAAGGCTCCCTTAAACCCTATCATAAACCTTAACGCTTAGCCTAAACTTTGAAATCATCCTTAACCTTGTACGAATCAATCTCTTGGATATCTTACATCAGGTGTACTTGTAATATGACTGAAAAACTGTGGGGTTTTTAAAGACTTAATGATTGGTCGTTGGGGGGTTATTTTTGTCTTTTTATAGGCTACCACCTTAGGCCATGGGACCCACAAAAGTGGCTAGACGATAGCCCCTTACTCTCTAAAGTCTATGAGGGGGCCCCATAATATGAGCTGTAATATATCTCCAATATTCTCTAAGATTTTAGAGAATATTTGGGGGATCTACAATGTTAATTCATTAGTCCAATATTCTCCAGAACCGTAGAGAATATTTGGAGATATTTTGTCTAAGATTGTGGAAAATATTTTGGGAGATTGTTTAAGATCTTGTAGGGCCTAATAACTTAACAAGCCAAGTATTGTGCCAACCAAGATTCTTTTTTTTGTTGAAGTTTTTTAATATTTGACAATTCTGTTTTAGTTAGAAGATGTAGAATATATGATTTTATTCTCAATGTAATGCCTATTTAAATGCTTTCTACATACGAAGTAAATCAGCTGAAGCTGAATACTTAAAAACGAAGACATGTGTGTGTTGAAGTGGGTGTGGTATCCCACTATTCTTTTTCCTCTTAAGATGTTGTATCTCCTCTCTTCTCTCCTTCCCATGAGTAAGTAATCTTTTATCTCTTTCTTACTCTTTATTTTCTTCTTTCTTCTTTTTCTGTTTATGATTTTCTGGTTTCCTTCTATAAACCATAAAAAATAGCAAAATTGCATATATGGTTTCACATACCTAAACTTATCAAAATTTGTTGAAATTTGGAATGGTAATGCAATTTGGATCCAAGAATCACTTAGAGCATAGAATTTTCTAATGCACGGATAGGAGTATTTCGGTAATTTTATATCATTGCTTAGATTTTCCAGAATTTATATTTTAGGCTTTCTTTTTTCATTCAATTTGTGGTTTCTCTAGACATATCCTACATTAGGTATTCACAAGTTAGACTGAATCAAAGACCATAGGTAGCATCTAGGGACTTTCCCATGAACCATAGGTTTCCCAAAGTGGTTGCCTTGGAGAAAAATGAGTTAAAAAGTAAAATGACCTTTCAACCTTAAACGACCATAATTTTTTATCCCGATGTTCGGTTTCGACCCATAAGTACTTTAAACGACCGGCTTGATGAGCTCTACAAGTTTAAAATAAGGTAAAAATTTAGAAATAGGGGAATCTCAATTGATCAGTCAATTTTGGATATATCGAGATAGTTGGATCGATCCAAATCTGGATCCGGATAGCTCAAGTAGTGTTCAGTTTCTACTGAAGTTTCTTGGAGTGAGTTCAATTAATCAAAAAGTGCTTGATCGATCAGAGCCTCAATCAATCAGGCTATTTTGGATTGATTCAAAGTTGCTAGATTGATTGAGATTGACAAAAAAGGAAAATTCCGGCTTGCGAAAATTCGCAATGACTCTTTTTTTACTATTGGAAAAGAGCCATTGGGAGACCTTTGAGCAAGGTTTTTGCGCCTCTATAAATAAGGAAGACCCTTAATGGTTTGGACAACAATTCTACAAGAACTCTACTTGAAAATCCTATGATATTGTGTCCAATCTCGAGCTACACTTGTAAATTTATATAAAGCTGAGTTAGAACGACCTTAAAGCTTGTTTCTATAGTTAAATCCATGCGAAGGTCATGAGGAAAGCTTTCCAACCCATAGTTAAATCTTTTGAAAAGCTTGGAGAGCTAATCCTATAGGAAAACCATTGTCTCTCCATAGAGGGTGCTTACAATAGTAATATTAGCCTACAAAGAGGCAACCCAACACGAAAGAATTTCCATAGTTCAATCAAACTTGTAGCCTTCATCGGAGTCACTGAAGGTGGATTTGCAAGCCACTTTCCGGTGTCACCAGTGTGGATTCTCAAGGCGTCTATCAGAGTCACTGGACGGGATGCACTCACCTGAAGTCACTGGTTGCGGGCTTACAAGGCGAGTGGATTTTCGCTGAACTTGTAAGTGTTTTCAGGTTATTAATTTTCCTGTAATAGATTAGGTAATCTATTATAAAAATTAACTAGTTCGAGGAAGAGCGTAGGCACTGGAGGGTGGCCGAATCACTCTAAACACTTGTCATTTATTTTGTGATTGGTTAGGTTTAATGTTATATTTGTTGTGCAAATTACCTTTGTTCTAATTGTTCACATAATTATTCCAATGCATATTTGAGTGATTCAATTAGAAAGCTTAAGTAAAATTACAGTAAATTGAATTTAGACTTAGTAGTAGAAAAAATGGGTTAGATCCTATTCACCACCCCTTAGGATCATTCAGATATCGAGTCTTGCAATCTCAAAAATAAGTTAGAAATATGAGTCAATATCAATTAAATTGATTTAAACTATAGAATAAGAAGATGAAGAAGAGGATTGGTAGAAAGTAAGAATATTTTCAATTAAAGTAATACTATTTCACAATGTGGCAGAAGTTAAAAAATGATAGAGGAGGAAAAATCAATGCATTTTTCAATAAAGAGATTATGTTTAGCAATATCAAATAGTGAATCTAGTATTTTTAGAAAAGTCATTAGTAAACATGCCCGCCAATCAAAGATCGGGGAAGCAACTCGAAGCCTGTATATTGCACTAATGTTATCTCATGCTGAATAGTTTATCTACACAAAGCAAATACAAAAGAGAAACCCGCACCTTATCTGAACCATGTAAGTCCTGCACTAATGTGTAAGCAACCATATCAAATATATCTATTAGAAGAAAACTCTAAATTAGGTAGCGAAGGAAGAAGAAAAAAAAAGGATAGAAAATTTATTAATTAGCTTTGTGGGTGTTTTAACTTTGAAACTATTTTCTAAACAATTTTAAAAGTCTAAAAAACTTAACTCATTGATGTAATTTCCCGTAGTGCATTAGAAGGGTAAAAATGTAAATAACTATGTATGAAGGTAAAATTGTCTTTTAACATTTTTAGAAAGTCTATTATGATATTTCGAACCCAATAGAATGAATTAGAAGTGAGGGAATCAAAAATCAGTCATGGGCTGGTCAACTTCTAAAATTGACCCAAGAGCATACTTGGGGAAACTTTATGAGTAAACATGTACCAATATCGTAAGAATTAGCTTGTGATCCATACACCATTGGAAAACTCTAGGATTCTACATTTTAATACAATAAACGACAATCAATTTGGAGTTTCTTAGAGGAAGTTATGGTCGTTTTTGTAAAAAGAGACAAAGCTGAAAAAATATGAGATTTTATGAATGACCAGTCAGAGTGATTGGAATGACAGGTCATAGCTTAATGACCGGTCATGAAGACTTGAATAACTAGTCATATCCACCTATCAGACTTGAAGGAAATGTGAACCTCTGTCTGACTGGTCATACAAGACCCCAATGATAGGTCATGGACTGGAAATGCTGAAAATTCGTGAAACTCGTACTTTTGCGATATTTTCCACCCCAAAACTTGTCAAACACGTGAGGAAGATTCTAGAAACTTAAAATTACCTTAGATGATGAAGTGTATACCCAAATTATGCGTCATTTGAATTTAAAACCAAAGAAGAGAATAAAAGAAAAAAGAAAAAGTAATTTAGGGGAAAAAAGAGAGAAGAACTCCCAATTTCGTAAGTTTTTCTTTAACCATGGTGGATTACCCCTAATAGTTGGGAAAATGTTGTTTGTTATTGTTGTTGTACGGTGGATTAAGCTATGATTTAGAAAATTCAATGAAAATACATGATTTTTATGGTGAATGATTTTACATATAACAAAGATCTGAAGTTTGAAAATGTTTTGGAAGAGAAATCTATAGAGAGAGTAAATCTAGAAGAAGAAAGCTTGTGTAAATATACATGTTAACAATCCATCTTCATTTTCTTTGATTATTGATTGATTTGCTATTTTGTATGTATACATGTGGATTCTACACCTTCCCCATCTCAATTTCATTTCAAATCTGATAGATCTACCATGTTTCACTGATATTTTATTGTTGAAATCACCATTTATGTGGATCTTTACAAGTTTTTGAACTCATCTTCCATTCTATTGATAGATCCATGGATTTTTTTTTTTTTTAATTCTTATGTTTGAATATATAATTGTCATGGACTTACATATGAATTGACATGAATCTAATAAAACACATTATGAACTGAAATATGAATGATCTATGTGAATTTCAATTGAATCCTATAAGATTATGTGAAATCCTTTGATCTATAATCAAATTAAATACAAATAAGTGATTATCATTGAATTTACATATGAACTATGATAAATGATCTATTGATTGAATATGTTGATTCCTTTGGAACAATTGAAGATCTCATGTGTTAGAAGATCAATTGAGTTATGAAAATCTAAATTGATTGAATGATTATGATCTAAATATGTGAATATTGAATCATTGAACATGAATTATGATGGAATTAATTATTAGAATTTATGCAATCATCTCATGACTTGAGAATTTTGATTTTTGATTGATTTATGATCAAGATCGAGCTAGATTGCTAAAAAAAGGATTTAATCTAATGAGAATACCATGTTTTGAATTCATTTGAACATGACTAACAAGAAGAAACACGATTGTTGATTGAATTCTCATTGAACTAATTGAATGGATTGTTATTGAATCTTGACATCCTTCCTCATTTTATGAAAGTTTCTTTATTGGCCTATTAAAATCATTTGAACCAACTCATATGTATTGAATCCTTTGACCATTAAACTCTTTGGGACTTGTCCTTAGGTCACAACAAGGGAAATGTTATATGGGAGCTGCCATTGGGTTGCAATAATGGTAATTTATACAGGACCTTCTATTGGGTTGCAACAAAAACAAATATATTGGGACCTATCATTGGGTTGCAACAAGGGGATTATATGGGATTTGCCATTGGGTCGCAACAATGATAAGTTATAGATGACCACACCAGTAATCTATATGGGACCTCCCGTTGGGTTGCAATAATGAAGATTTGATAATGTTATTGATTCATTGAACTCTTTGAAAATCATTTTAGGACCTTTCATTGGGTCACAATAATAGAGATTGATACTCTACTATCGTATTGTATCATTGAACCCCTTTGAATATCGTTTTGAGACCTCCCATTGGGTTGCAATAATAGAGATTGAACTGTTTATTATACTTAACTCTTTGAAACTCTTTGAATATTAATTTGAACACCTTGACTCATTGAACTTCCTTTGAACATTGTTTTGGGACCTTCCATTAGGTCACAACAATAGTAAGATTGTTATTCCATTTGACTTATTGAACTATTAAAAAATCGAATCATTGAACTAGGTTAGAATAGGGTATAGAAAATAGGTTAGAACAAAGTCTATCTAAATTAAATCTGTTGTCAATCAATGATCCAAAATTTGGTTGTGTTAGGTTTGTATGTGGATGATTAAAGATGTTGGCTAGAACTATAACAGGGTATTAATAAAACACATACACTTACACATCAAACTCCTCTAGGCACTACTGTGAGTACCCATGGAGATTTCTAGTTATAACTCTAGAACAATGAAGAAGTCCACTTCCAATGTTGCTGCATGTATGAGATTGGTTCGTAGGAGAGGTTTCTGATGATTAAATCAGTAAGAAAAGGTGTTCAGATCTGATCGTGATGTATACAGGTGAGAAATTAGGATTTTTATTGCGGAAAGTTAAAGAATCTTAGTGGAAGTTAGCCAAGTTGGTTGGGGCAACAAGAAATCATAAAGAATAAAGAACAGAGAAAAAGGAGATAAAAAAGATAAAGATGGGGAAGATAATACCTTGTGGGAGAATCCCTAACCCACACTTGGTTAATCCCTAACTAAGCTTCAAGCTAAGGCATGAGAGCTTGAAAAAGAAGAGAGCGTTCCACTCGTACAAAGAAGAAAACCTAGCAGAAATTTTTTATTCCATAAATCATTATCAATTACAATAGAATAACCTCCTTTTTTTTTGAGAGAGATAATGAGCTGATTTTATTGAAAAGAAAAAGCGAAAGATACAAAGGGGATCATTGGGGAAGTGATACCAGAACCAAAAAACACTCAAAAGGAAATAGAAAAACCATATCACATGAAGCAAAATACATCGAAAAAACTAAAAACATCACCTTGCCATCATAGCAATGTATCCACACGCTATATATCGTACCACAAGTCTTCCTCGAAACCCAAACGGATTGATATCCATTCAAAAAGGGCATCATAGATATAGGATACTAGAGCCATCTCAGATCTATATTAGGTCGCCATATGGATAGGGGAAGACTCTCCAAGCCATCGATCCACCAGCCCGTGATGATATCGTGGAACCTATTCGGGAAAATCCATGGGATTTTAAGGTGTGATAGGAAAAAAACCCACACCATTTTAGCCATAGGACAATGCATGATAATATGATGGATGGTTTACTCCTTGCCCACACAAAGAGCACACCTATTAGTCAAATTCCAGCCTCTATTTTGTAGATGGTTTGACTTATATTAGGTGCTTTACAATAGTGCCCAAAAACAATAATGAGAATTTCCCTTATATCCTAACTCCTAATACTAAATAAAATATGAAATAAGACCCTAAAACTCTAGTAAAAAGACTCAAAACTAAATCAAAGTCTCCATCATGTGTTCCTCCATGTACCCTCTTATGTGTCTTCATGTGTGGAACCCACCAAGGTCATGTGTGGGTCTCACCTTGCCTCCCATGTCTTCATCAAATCCCTTTTGTTTGAAAAAACTCGACCTCGAGTTTAGAGTGAAAAGATCAACAATGTTAGGAAGCTCAAACCATAGCCATGTGCTAAATCCACTCACAATCAAATTATGATGCAATCCTATTGTCTTGTAACTTATAAGTGTCTGACATGGGGTAGACCTCATAGCATCAATCATCCGTCTCCTGATAAGTAGTTGGTAGAGGAAAAGCCTCATAACACTCATATACTAACTGAGTTTTCATAGCTGGAAATACTAATGGCCAATGGTTTGATATATCTACTAGCCTGGACTGGATCTCATCTTGGGTTGGAGTTGGAACCTCATTAGATAGCTTTTCACAAATTGGGGCAGCAATAGAGCACTCATCTATGACTGTAACTGGCTCTTCAAGTAACTTCTCACAAATCACATCAGTAGATCTACATTAGTGTCTTCATCTCCAATCTTGTCTTCAGTGCTTCGACTTCCACCTCGGATTCCTTTTCCACAACTTGCAAATCAGAATCATGTACTAGAACCTCATGTTGTAGATTAGCAAACTTTTATCTCTTCTTTGGCTTAGCAAATTGCTACTTGTCAAGGAATGCTTGAATACTGTCTCTCTGCTCTGAAACATCCAACACCACACTAATAGACTTCACTTGGAAATTATAGTACATTCCCTAATCATAAATCTGAAGAATATTAGTTATCTTGTTGAAAGTAGCCTTCTGTTTTTCCAACCACTTTTTGCCCAACACCAGTTGATACCTTTTTATAATGGGTTTATAAAAGTGGCAATCAACACTAGCAATGTAGTCTCCTTACACAAATTGAATAATAAATTACCCATCCTTTAAATAACAATGTAGTCTTTATGAATCTTGGCTCAAATGGGACAGTAAGATATACAAGGCTAGGTTGGTGGTAAAAAATTACATTTAATCATATGGAATTGATTATCAAGAAACCTATTCACTTATGGCCAAATTGAATTTCATAAGGGTTCTTATATCCTTTACAACTGATCAGGAATGATCTCTCTAGAAATTAGATGTGAAGAATTCTTTTCTACACGAAGTTTTGGAAGAGAAAGTCCACATGAGGCCACCTCTAGGGTTTTAGTGAGGAATTGGATAAAGCATTTTATGGCTTAAAACAGTTACTTAGGGCATGATGCAGCACAATGGAGAAAATACCAAATTTTGATGTAGTATCCCAAGAGACTCATTAATTGTTAGAATAAAAGTGCGGAAGCAAAATAATTTAAGAATTGAATTTAACACTTAACTAGCCATGAAAATAATGAAAACAAGCAAAATAATAACATAAATAAAGTTTAGAAGAAATTAGAATGAAAAGAAGAATTTGAGATCAAAGACTTGGGCCTAGTTTCTTGGGTTAGAGGTAGCTTGATCTAAGAAAGACACTTTTTTTTTTGTCCCAAAGAAATATGTTTTCTATCTTTTGCATGAAACTAGTATAATGGGGTGTAGACCGTGTGACACACCTATTGATCCCAATTACAAACTGCGCAAAGATGAAGGTCACCAGTTCATTTATACAGGGAGGTTCTAGAGATTGATGGGAAAGTTGGTCTATCTCTCACTTACTAGACCCAACATCTCTTGTGCTATCGTGATTTTATTTAGTTTTTGCGTGTCCTCATTACTATTCATTTAGAGGTATCCTATTATGTCCTTAGATATCTAAAAAGGAATCCTGGTAAAGGCTTATTGTATAACAAGAAAAGTGATCTTGGAGTTGAGGCATGCACAAATGTATAAATCAGACAAGAGATGTAAGAGATTTACATCTGGTTATCGAACATTTATGTGAGGCAACTTAGTTACACGGGGAAGTAAAAACTTTCAGTAGTGGCAAGGTCAAGTGCAAAGGTTGAGTTAGATCTATGGCCCATAGGATATATGAACTCCTAGGGCTATGAGGGTTACTGAATGAATAGGGATTCTCCACTTAAATCCCAATAAACTTGTATTATAACAACAAGATGGCAATTAGTATAGCCAAATCCAACTCAACATGATAGGACTAAGTGTATCAAGATCAATCGTTAAAAGAAAGCTGCAGTTTGGAAAGATTTGCTTACCCTTTGTGAAGACCAGAGATCAAGTGAAAGACCTCTTTACAAAAGACTTGAGTGGTCCTCAATTTTATAAATTTGTAAACAAGCTAGGTATGAGTGACATCTATATACCAGCTTGAGGGGTAGAAAGGAAAGAAGAAAGAAATAGCTGGGAGTATCTCTCAGTCAACATCCATGGGTTTGAAAATTGAAGCAACCCTTTGGGATAGGTTTTCCGCTTCTGTTAGGAGTGTAAACATGACTCAAACAAGAAAAGAAAAGATAGTAATCGGAATTGGAAAATACTTCCAATCCTACTACTAGAATGGTCAAGAGCTTGGGAATGAGAGTTAAGAGTTGAAAATGAGCCTGAGCAAGACATGGGGCCTCATCCACAACACTGTCCAATCCTTCTTCGAACATTGTTGTTGCCACAAAAATTCATTGTATGGAGTTGATCAAGCTATGTTAACTGGGAAAATCTTCTAGAGATGTCTACACCTCCAACACAGTTGAGGCATGCAAATCTTGCCAATGTTCCTCAACAAGCAACTATAAAGACAACATGTACAACAATCGTGATATAGATTGATGAGGAACAAAACCAAAACAATTTTTTTTTTTCCTTTGGTGGAAGAATAGATGTAGCTCCTCCAACAAAGAATGAAGAAGAAATGAGCTAAAATAGCATGTGTGGCTGCTCTCATACAATCAATAATCAAGCAGCGAGAATGTGCCACAACTAAAACAACACCACCAGTGGTAGTCGCTACACCTAAACCATTCTACCAATGGGCTATTCATACAATATCTACTGTGATGATAATACTGGGGGTAACTTCTACACCAGCAATTTCACTTCCACCAATGATGCATTTGACATTGTTTCCGACAATAGGAGGCACGTTGGGGCTGATTGCATCTTCAGTGTATTCCTTCCCTTAAATCTTATTCCAATTATGTCAAAAATGCCTTCAGACTTGATACCAAAATTGGTGTCATAATTGAAATGGTTAGAATACATGTGAAGATCTCAAAAAAAGAAAAAAAGAAGAAACTGAGATCCATACAATCACAAGACCATACTGGCATGGGTTGATCATGTTTAATTCTGAAAAGGTTTCTCTCAACCTACATTCTGGATGTTTAATGGAACTGGTGATGCTAATATCTTGTACATTTCTTATCTCGATGCAGACCAATGGCTTAGAATTGGTTATTCTTCTTGAGATTTCCTATGCAATCTCTTTAAGGCACAACCTTTGTTTGGTATGCAAATCTTCCCGAAGCATCAAAATTCACATGGGCGATACTGGTGACAGTTCTTAAAGTAATTTTGCAACACACAATGGTGAGTGGGAGTTGCAGAACTTATAGAAATCAATCAAGGAGAGCATGAATCAGGAAGAGGTAGTGAAATTTCCTTTGAGAAAGAACAAATATAAGGAGAGAGAGGTCTCGAGAGAGAGGCTCGAGACCCTTCAAATAAATATTCTTTCATAGACAATGAACTTGAAAATCTGATGGAAGACCTTCTCAATATAAATTTCATAGAATAGCTCGAGCTGAAAAGGCCAAAGGAACAAGACAATGTCGATGACCCAAAGTACTGCAAATACCACTGGTTGATTAGCCACAACATTTAGGATTGCTTCATCTTGAAGAATAAAATTTAGTAACTTTTTGGTAATCAAATGATCACCTTGAATAACATATCAAGATTTTTCCTGAAGAAATTTAATGATGGTGTTTGAACTACCAATGGATGGACTGGCATTGATAGAATCTATTCATAATCTAGAAGGAGATTGATGCAGCATGCATGTAGGTGAGTGAAGTGTGTGCATAGGGAATATGCATAAAATCACAAAAACAAGCAAGTGTTATAACCTAGATTCCTACTCGCACCAATCACATGTAAAACTAGGTGGTTCTTAAGTTAGGATAATCATGCATTAAAGAAAACAAAATAAATAACACAATTAAACCCTAATTAACATGTTAAAGTACTCAACTAATTTAAAGGTATCGAATGTGAGTGCTTGCTGTTCAGAAAATTCTGATGGTATAAAGTGTGTAATAGAGTGTTTAATTAATGACAAACAGTAAAATACAGCAAGCAATACTCTTAAGGAATTTTAACAAACACCTTATGATCAGAAAATTAAAAGTGTGCTAAAAGGTAGGATTAAGCAAGGTAATTGAAGGGGGTTTGCATGGAGGTTTAAAGAGATGGAGTTGGTATGGCTAGGGGTGGAAAAATAGGGGCTGAGATGTTAAAGTATGCCCAAGAAAATTAACACCACAGTCCAAAGGCTATGCCATACAACCACAAAATTACTACTTTAAAGAATTCAAAAGAAGGCATATATTAGGAGGATAGAACCTGATTATGATGCTTGATGAAGCATTAGTATTTCTCCATATGCTGTTAATTAAAGTCCCAATCTAAGCAACTAGGAAACAAGAGAATTGATTGAAGTCTGAAAATCTGCCCACAAAACACTAAGTGCCGCCACCCTCTAAGGTACCTTATTGGGTTTGAAATTGAAAAGATTTTTCTGATGTTAGCTGCAGCAGGGTGGATCGTCCAGGTGTCTAGGAGTCCTAAGAAGTCTCAAATCAACCAAAGCTTTGGTCATATGCAGCAGGTGTGCGATCTTCCAAAGCTGTCCAGCAGCCCTGTTTAACGCCTGGGGCTGAGAGAGTCCTCTAGGAATTTATTAGAAGTGAGCTTTGATGCTGGCTTTCACCTCTAATGGAGCCGTCCAGGTGTTGGGTACATTGTAGGAGCTTCAAATCAAGCTAAAAATTGACCTCTAGAGCTTGGTGATCAGTCTTCACAATCTGAATAGAATTCTTCAGCAAATAAACCTGTAGAAAAAGTTGGAAGGTGAAAGCAAAGGATGTAAGGGACCTTTTAACCCAAAAGGAAGGGGCTGGCCTCCACCACCACTGTTAAAATAGGTGGGGGTCTAGTCCCTTTTCAGGGTTTTGCTCTCCAAACCTCACATCCAAGGCAAAAGAAGAGAATAAATTTTGAATCTCAAAATATGGGTATCGCATAGAGAGAAAATCCTAGCTGTGGGGTTATAAATAAGCTCCCCCACAGTTAGGTTATTATAAGAATTAGAAATTAGACCAAAAAAAATCCCTGAACAATTCTTACAAATATAAAAAATAATCCTCTACTAAAATAAATGACATAAAAACCCCTAAAAATCAAACAATGACTAAAATTACCTTCAAATAAGTGTGTCCCCTCTAACAAGAGACATAAACAATATCTAGGAACAATAAAAGTACTGAAAATAAAGTCTCGAGCATGTGGGGATCCTTTACTGGAACCAAAGTCGAGGTCCAGCTCCCCTACGATGTCTCTAATAAATCTGGAATGCATGCCTGGACCTGATGTCCTCATCAGTGATTGGATCCTATACAGAGGTAAAACTGCTAAGAACCAATGCCTTCAAAATGTGAAAGCACCAAAAATTCACTCTTCAACTCCGGTATTCAAAGTTCCACTATTTATGAACATTAAGAAGCAGAGAAGTAAAAATAGTCCACAATAGACAAAGTGACCATGGTGGATCTTCTACATCTACCTCCTCAAGTACTAGTTACCCTTGAGGAATTCATGTTAAAACATATGCAAGGCAGTTCTTCGTCTTCAATTAGCTCCAAACCTTCTATCGATGAATGATTCTTAGAATGGATATTGACATCAATGACCATCTTAGTCGGCAAAGAAAGGATTGTTGAATGCTGATCAGGAAAAAAAACAACCATCTTTTAAGAAAATGAAAAAGAAGATGGTGAAGGAGTAGGCCTCCCTCAAGAAATTCAAATAGACAACCTCAGAGCCCTAGCCAGCAGAGTCTCTTAAAGCTGAGGAACATGTCGAACAGCCATGTGAAATCCTAGGTGATCCTTGGCAAGATATTTCTTTCTTATCTTAAATCCTTACTATTATTTTTTTCCCTCTTGAATATTTTATTCTCTTCTGAATCTTCACCTCCCCTTTTCTTATTCTTCTATCATTTTCTTTTTTCTTCAAATCCTTTTCTATTAATTTCTTCTTAAATATTTACAAAAGATTTATGATTTCTTAATCTTTTCTTTTAAGATTCCTGTAAACATGCTGTAGTACTAGGGTCAAAACCCCTCTTAGGCAAAAAAACAAACACTTGGAAGGCCCAAAAGTCTTAACAGAAAATTATGATGCTTAAAACATTGGGTTTCTTTAAGATTCAAACAAAATTTTGTCCCAAACCTTAAATTAAATTTTAAGGAAGCCCTTATATGTAATATTATAATAGAAAAGGACTTTCTTTAAAATTTCAAAGAAAGGAGAGAAAATCCATATGGCCGTACAGATTTCTTGGCTTGGGTTTGAGTTTTGAAAAGTCAAAATTCTATGGTTGGGTCCTCCAAGTCTGCCTCATGATAGATGGGTACAAACCCAATGTAAAAATCACCTAAATCAGTAGATTAAGGTGCTGAAAAAAATCAAAATCTGGGCAGATTTAATGAGTTTCAAGAATAGGGTTTGATAGGTTTCAAAGGTTTAGGAAACAGCAGGTTTTGGGATATGGAAGGATAAGTTGGGAGAAGAAAAGATGAAGGAGAGGTTCTAAGGTGGCCGGCAGGCTTATGGGAAGGAGAAGGCGATGAAAAGGATGGGTTTTATGGGTTCTTTATAGGTTCGTCATTTTTCTGTAGGGGATGGGTCAACTGTATGGCTGAAAAGCATTGGGGAGGATGGGTTTTGATGAGGAGAGCAAGGAATGGTTGGGATTTGTAAGGGTGATATGGAGATGGCTTAGGGAAGTTTCTTGGATTCAAAAGAGATGATATGGGGATTGTAGCAACTGTGGAAGTTCAAGAACCAGAAAAAAGAAAGGGAGAAGAAGAAGATAGCTCTTACCTTGGAGGATAACCTCCCTTGGGAAAGCACCAACCCAAACTCTTGTAGGCACACCAAGAAAATCAAGCAAGCAATCAAAGGGGAGAGGCAGCTGGCCGGAGAAGAAGCAATTTTGCTTTGCAAAAAAATATTTTTATCTGTGATAAATTAGGTCTGTACGACCACACCCTTTTTATTATATGTAAAACCAAAATTGTTAGCTACATAGGAGTTTTCAAATTAGGAAACAATGATTTAACATAAAATAAATCAGAGCCAACAATAAAAAAGAGACTCCTAATCATGTGCAACATGCACTAGTCAATCAACATTCTCCCTCTAATTTTTCTGATTTTGCACTTAAGTTCCCAAAATTCAGAAAATTATAACTATACCCCTATGGGTCAAAAATTCAAAAAACATAAAAATAAACTCATAAAACAGAAAATCAAGCTCTATAAACTAAAATAAAGTAAAGCCACATGTCTTGTTTTGAAAGATGTCTACATGTGGTCTTACAATCATGGGAAAATGGGCCCCACATGCCTCCAAAAATAGAAAGTAGCTCAAAATAGCTTCAATTTTGCTCTGAATCGAAGAAAAACTCTTCCTTTTGATGTAAACCTTGTAGACTTCTGAATTCTTCACAAATTGACCTATGTGTGGGTCCCACCTAGGTTTCCATGTCCTCATCAAGACCCTACATCAGTTTGGTATCAATGTCTTGGTCCTACATCAACTTGGTATCAAAGCAAAGCCTGGAAAATTGTTTTAGATATGAGGATTAGATTTGCAATCAATGCTCTAATTAGTGACAACTAGAAGGAGAACTTAATTTTCATAAGTTCTATTGTGAAGATATTAAAAGATCCTATATCAATATCAATTATACTGTGGATATTATGAAGAAGGTTTTATTCTTCAATTAAAAAATGGGAGCTACAATGATAGTGTAGATTGCGAATTTTTTCCATGGGAAGAACATAAGGTGGTGCTAGGCAAGAAATAGGTCGATGAAAGGTTACTTTTGATGCAGAGATACATACCTTACAAATTAATATGTGTGCTGTGTGTTATCAACTCAAAGCAAAACTGCAACTGCCAACATTTTTCATACAATTACTTTCTGAAGAGAACAAGAGAAGACTCATTTGAGTTTGAGTGTTATCTCGCAACAAGATATACTTTAGTCTCTTCAAGATCATCCATTGGAGAATCAAATGATACTTCAAACAGTGGAAAGAGTAGAAACTTCAAGTTAAACCAATTTTAGAAATTCCGCACTACTATTATGAAGATTTATTATGAACTCAATAGGTTCTCTAATTTGTTTTTGAGGAGTAAAAGCACATCTAGAAGTAAGCGAAAGAATTAGTAATGTTTGATTTCATGGTCCCAGTTATTTTATTCTTCTTGAAATATTATAAAACTTGAGGACTATTGTTTTTGAACCTGGGGATATTGATCCTATGTGAAGAAGTGTTCATATTTCAGTTACGGGGGTATTTTGGTATTTTAAGTTCAAAATTATATTTAGCAATAATCTTTATTTAATTTTTTTAGTTTTGGGTCAATCTAGGTTAGTTTTCTATATGTTGGTTTATGGAATTTTATTTATTTTTAATTAGGTTTTATTTAATTTTTAGGAAAGTGAGAAGTCTTATTCTTGCCACTTTTCTGTGGGCCTTATTTTTGGGAGTCAATCAAACTTACCCATTTAGCTTGGTTTTGGTTTCATTTTGATAGTTTATTCAGTTACGTTTCCAACAAGTCCAAGATCTTGTGAAGCCAATGTAATTTGGGAAAATAATGATCAAAAGACTAGTAGGGTATGGTTTTACTTTAATGGAATTTATTTTTACGGTAATTCTTAGTAGTTAAAGTTTGTCTATTAATATGGATGAGATGGAGTGGTATAAGACAGACACAAAATTATTTTATTGAGTGGAACAAAGTTTATTTTGGTTGAACATGTGAAATCCTAGGTGATCTTACATAAGATTTCTATCACTCTTCTCTTGAATCCTTATTATTTATTTTTTCTCTTTTCTAAATCTTCTTTTTCTTCTCTGAATCTTCTTCTTCTCTCTTCTTATTCTTCTATCTTTGTATTTTTATTCAAGTCCTTTTCAATTAAGTTTCTTCTTAAATATTTACATATTATTGATTTCTTAATATTTCTTTTAAAATCCCATAAACGCTGCATTTGTTTGGTATTAGAGTCCTAGCCCTACACCATGTAGTCTTTCAATTCTCTCTTGAAACCCTAGTTTCTATTAAGTCACACTTCAATTGCTTATTTAAAAGAGAAAAACTGATTTGTGGAGAGAGAGAGAGAGAGGTTTGTTAAGGAATGAGATTTTATTCACACAAAACATAGGGGAGATAGGGAATGGGCAAAGTAGAGACTAGTGAAGAAGATGAACCAACCGAGAGAGGGGGAGGAAATGGTAGAAGGGAGCTCACACATGTAGGAGAAAATAAATCATTAAAAAAAAGAAAAGTAAAAATCAGTAAGGGCTGCCATGTTAGCAACTTGTGCCAACAATAAATGCCAGATAATACCAAGCCTCTTTCCTTTTCTCACAACACTTGCAAAAAATGAAAAATGGAAAAACAAAAGATCCTTTTCTATGACATCCATGAAACATTCCTACTTAGCTTTCTTGGTAGTAGCTTTATGTCTAGTTTTATGAGGTCTTTGCAATTAGTTTTCGCTGTTAAATGGTTAAATACTTTTTTTTTTATTTTTATAATCCCTCCTTTTTTTACTATGTTCTACCTTTATGGGGAAAATTGAGGAGACCAAAGCTTGTATTGGACTTGCACATTTTTTGGGTGTTCCATAGAAGCTGATGTGGGATGTGAAACAGCACATATTCAAATTTGATGGGTTTTGGAAATTTTGGGTGTAAACTTTTTCTATGACAATAATTTTTTATTCTGCTAATTTTTGGGTTAATCTAGGTTAGTCTATTCTTGTCAATCAATTTGGAGGTTTTTATTTATTTTCAGGCAAAATAGGTTCTGTTTATTTTTATAGGAAAGTGAAAATTCTATTTCCTTCACTTTTCTTTTGGACTTATTTTGATGGTTCCAAACATACCCATTTGGCTTGATTTTATTTTATTTGAAAGGTTATTCAGTACAATTTTCAATCAGTCCAAGCACTTGCAAATCCAAAATTGATTTGGGAAAGCAATGGTCATAATAATGGCAGTGTATCATTATTATGAGAAATGAGTTTTTGGAGTTTTATTTTCTTAGGAAATCTTCTTATAGTTTTATTTGGAAAGCCTAGAATGTAAAAGTTATATATAAATGCTTTGTAATTCAGAATTTTATTAACGAATTGAATGAATGAAGATTCAATAAAACAAATTGCTAAAGCTCTTGGATGTGTGATAGGCTTGAACCCTAAATGTGGTTTCTTAGGCAGCAACTGGTGTGATTCTAGTTGGTTTCCCTTGATAAACCTTAAACCTACCCTAATGTTTGAAGATGGCACATAATCATCCTTTTTCTACCTGAACTTGGTATCAAGATAGTCATGTATCAGTTTAGTATTGAAGCAAAAATCATTCCCTTTTGGTCCTATACATAGTTGTAGGAAAGCTTGACCTAGGGTGCGAAGCTTATTTCTTGGGAACTCGTTTGGGAAGCCAATTCAATTTGGCTTCCACAAACGTGGGAGAAGTGCATGGAAGCATTTGGGATGCATGGGAAGTGAAATTGTATTTTTTCAATGTAAACCCTATGCTATTGGTATTTAATAAATCATTTTTCAATGGGATTTTAGTATTGATTTTGTATAAAAAAATTGGGAGAGTATTGATTTTCTTGTTTACATTATTTGATTCCAATCCAATAATAAAGATTCAAATCCATTTTTTTCATACATGGTCTTCTATAGTCAGACTCAAAGATGCATGGTATAGCTTAGAGGTTTATTTATTACTTTATGGACTTTGGCCGTGTTTGACTGTCACCAGTAATGAAATCATTTCATTTAAAATTCCCAAGGCATTTGAGGCCATAGTGTGATGGTTGAAAATGAATTCATTTAGATTCATATTGATTTGTTAACTAAATTTAGCAATAACGTCTAAAATGAAATTACTTATGTTTTCCTTCATATTTTGGTGATGAATAGAAATGATGAAGACATCTTGCCACATGGCACCCTCATTGTGTACCAGCATAGGAGGTGGGTTCCTGTGAGCCTTTACATGAACTAGGAGGGTCTTGAAGTGCATTGCTTTGATCAAGGTCTGATTTGGATGAGTTTTGAGTACCTTGCTATTTTGAGAGGCATGTGGGGTCCACTTTCCTCATTTGTGGGGCCACATGTGTGATTGCATGGAAGGCATGTTGCTAGACATTTACTTGTTGCTTTTATTTCAGCTTTATAGTTTTTATGGCATTTTATTATAGTTTATAGACAATTTTTATTGTTTAGTAGAGTTGAGGACATATAGGGTATTCTTATTTTTTACATGGGGTATACTTGGAAGAGTCACAAAAGCCTTTCTAAAAGGTTTGGTCGACCAAGGGAAGGGGGACGTTTTTTATTTATTTATTTTTCTTTATAATTTGTAAACAAAAGGGGTTAAATACTAAA